>JAADVK010000636.1:0-19683 GCA_023334975.1 Globisporangium sylvaticum | reverse complement strand
TGTCTTCTTGTCTTGCGCTCGCCTCGTCTCCTCTAGGCCCTCACCTCGAGCTCCCACCACACACACGCCTTGCACCGTCCTCTGGAGAGCGCCGTTGGCCGTATTCTTGCACCGGCGACACACAGACCCGCTGTCTTGCCGTACTGTGATGAAAGTGGGCGTGACGGCACGGCTCGGGACTGTGCATCTTTCAACCCTTGTGTTACCTTTGTGCCACTGGTAGTAGCACAAAGAGAGGAGAGTCGCTGGCGAAGGAGGTTTACAAAGACATGTATTCCATAGTTAGACGATTCCGGCCGGGTGTCTTTGCTGCTGGACTCGTCATTAGGTTTCGCTGCCTTGTGGTTGGTAATATACTCATCCTCGTCCTCCTGAAACACTAGAAAATACTCTGATCAGGTATGCGGTCGAGCAGTTCGGGGCACGGCGTCGACTGCATCGTAATGGCAGCTGCTAACGTGTGAATAGGGCAGACAGTAAACCTTTGCTGGTCCTTGAGGATTGCCGCAACTTGCTCGCTTGCCGACTTCACCCTTTAATCATGAAGAAGTGAGCTGCGCCTATTCATGCGATCAGTTAACCAACATTGTCCAATATGAGCACGCGTCAGTTCAAATTTAAATTGATTTTCGAGCGTTTTTCGGTTTCGTCCGCTCTTCAACGCCAAGTGCATGGCGTACTTGTCCATCACCAGACGGAGAGTAGCTCCGGATTTATCTGTTGAGATGGCTTGACACACATCAATATGGGGTGCCTGCTGAGAAAGGCGTCAAACAAGCTGAGTGCCATCAAGCGAGTTCTTTGTGTGCTGGCTGCTACAAGAGTCTTGATCGATATCGTGCAATGTGCGCGATGTACATGCTTGAAGAAGGGGTCAGAGAGGAACATGAACAGGGCTAGAAGGGCGAGGGGTCGCGTCTGTGCAGCTGCACACTAATGTTCGTAACGACTGGTGTCCGAATGGACTTTGATGTTCTGGTGATATCGATTACACTATGCAATCGAATACCAGTTTTATTCGATTTCAGTATGAAGATGTCAAATATTTCAGCGCAACACAATTGGACAAAATATGAGACTTCATCATACGAAATCATGCTTATCCACCATTAGTTTGCTTCAAAGATTGGTCATTCAATTTCGTACTTCAATGAAAATTTGAGAAAACGACGATACAATTTACAAAAGTGTTCTAATTTCCCGCCTTTTTGAATGCTGAAGGTGTAAATCGATAGCTAAGATCCTGCTCAATCAAATGATGTCCCTTAATCGCGATTTAAGGGCATTATACGATTTCGTATAACCATGCGAACTTTATGTAGACGTGGGTCAATTGGATATAAATGAATTTTGATGCGCAGCTATTGGCCAAAGTGAAGTTGACACCTTCGAAGTATTTTTCTGTTTTTGCCCGAATGGTGATAGTATTCTTCCTTTCAGTTATCACGTTTCTTTGGACGTCTCATTCACAAACAAAAACTGGCTAGGGCACTGTAGGGTGATATCGAGAGGCACAACAAAACTATAATTCACGTCGACGTCCTTGAAGCATTGAAATTGTCCCGCGATGCGTGGGCGGAAGTGATGAGCACTGCTATCGACAGTTGCTGGTGTTGCCGGATTAGTAAATGAGGAAATGGATGAACTTCAGGAGTAAGGCGAAATGCCGATTGAATGCCTCCTCGTCAATGGACAGAAAAATCGTGAGCCACATTGAGAACGCCGTGTGCGTCTCATCTCCCACTAAACCCTGTACGTTCTTATGATATTTTTTTGACAATTGCAAAGATGTAAATTGAAATTCTCAGGTGCAGCATTCTCAGGTGCAGCACCACAGGCTCAAGTCACCAGCACCACTCCATCACTCGTAGATATACACTCCATTACTCGTAGATATACATTCGCGCGAGTGTTCATTTGGCTCCGTGAGCACATTCGTCAGCATCACGTCCTCGTAAACTCCTAAGCTCTGAGCGAAATCAGCCCTGCCAGTACTATGTAGTGTGTAACTTGAAGATCCCAATCTTGAATGGAGCAATGAGCTGTACACAACCAGCACTGGCAGTGAGTGCTGTGGTGGAATAGTGCTCGAGTTGAAGGAAGAAAGTAATTTGTCTATTCGAAAAATTCTTAAATTACAAAAACAATATATAGGCATTTGCTTTGGCACTCTGTACACGCGAGGGTAGCTGTATCGAGAGCTGATGCTCTCTAGGAGCCCCCCACTTGCTGCCCACTGTGAAGCGGATGCAAAGGAAGCAAAAAATGGTGACAACTTGCTTGGACTCTGTCACAGCAGCGACCTCGACGTCTTCTCCCTCTATTAGTGCGTTGTGGACGGAGCGCCGCCCATGGACTCGGCGAGCGCGGCCGTGAGCGGCTGCTCGGTCTTGACGAACCGGCCTTTCACGCGAGGACGCGCATTCGCCAGTGTCTTCCGCACGCGGTAGCGCACTTTGTTCTGCGACAAGCGCTTCGCGCGCTTCGTCATGTACTTGCGCAGCAGCTCTTGCCGGGAGCGAGGCGAGTAGATACCGATCATCTTGATGTTTGGGGACACAATGTAGTCGAGGTTCAGAGGCGTGAGCTGTCGTGGTACGTTGTGGACACTGGTTCATATACATAACAGCATAACACACACTAGAGTTAGAGCAAATGATCCAATTTGGGTACATTTTTGGTAAGGCTTCAAAGCGCAAACGAGCACTAACCTGGTAGGGCTGACTTCTTCAACACCAGGGAGCTGGCACTGCTTTTTGCAGTGACTCGTTTGAATGTCTTCCAGCTCCGAGTCGGATGATGCATCCGATGCAAAAGCTGAATCCGATTCCGATGATGATGACGACGCAGACGAGTCGTAGCCATTTCTACGTCCATCCGTTGAAGCAGCAATGTCTTGCGACGCATACACTTCCTCTCGCTCATGCGGCTGTGCATATTGTGCTTCCACCTCGGCGCGCTGCCACTCGAGCACCACGCTCAAAAAGAGCTCTTGGGAGCTCATGCGTGCACGCGACATCTGCCAATATACCAATCAAAATGCATCCACAATCCAACGATTTCGTTAGCACCACACACACACACACAAGCGAACCGGTCCGTCGGCACAAATCTACGTCTTCCATACCTGCAGCGAGTTGTCGCGCGCGTCGTTCACCATCGCCGTCGACGCGTGCTCGGGGATGCGGTTGTGTCTGTGCAGGAACTCGACCACCTGGCGGCGCGCGCGCGAGCGCTGCTCCTCGTGCTGTGTGTGGGCGGTGGCGTCCAGCAGGTCTCGCAGGAACCACTTCTCGTCAATGTGTCGGTGGTGTAGCGCCGCATTGCTGGGCGACTCGGCCAGCAGCTCGCGGCCCCTCTTGCGCGACAGCAGCATGTCTTTCCCTTCGCGCTCTTCGTCTTCGTGGCTTGTGCGTCTGTGGTTGAGCTTGTGGGAATGACACGACGTTTGCGTCCCACACAAGAACAAACAACGAGACAAACAAGCTCACTTGGCTCCATCCACCACCCCAAACCCCCTTTGCTCGGTAAAAAACCTCGATTGGAAATTGAGGAACATACAAAACGAAAGTGTAGCTTGACTGGCGACGAACGGGAAAAACCTCGCAATCTGGTTGCACTTTGTGTGGCCACAAAGCCGCAAGCTGTCCTCTCGTTCTGAAGAACGACCTTTGAGGATCCAATCAAACGAAGGGTCAAGCCAGCCAGCTGACTCTTTTTTGACGCGCGAATCGACACGCCAGATGGGTTTGGATGTTGATGGAAATTTTGGCTTGTGTTGGGATCTGGGATTTGAAATCTGGGGGGTCAGGTGACCCCGAATCCTCAATCTGCTGTCTGAATCTTGAAACGTTGCTGTTTGGGGTTTGTGACAGTGTTCGCCACCAGTGGATCCACATACAAACGCAAAGACAAACGCAACCTCTATCGTGTTACACTGTCGAAATACACAAACCCACACAAACAAAACACAAACACAGAAACAAGGAAAAATGGCGCGCGTGTTCTGTGCGGCAGTGCACACACAGAGGCTTGGAGATGGATGCATCTCTCCACATTCATTACGTCATGGGCGACACTCTACTATGCACACCACATGGGAGGAACAGCAGCGACTGGCTGGATGTTTGCGTTTGCATTGCCCGCGCATTCACCACCCCACGCGAATGTCTGAGCGAGAGTGTCGGTCACGGGTTGTTCAGCGCCTTGGCGGCGTGCAGCGCGATCTCCATGGCGCTCGCGTCCAGGCCTAACGCACCAAACAAAGGCAATAGTGGGTGAGTTGAGTGCCTGCCTGTAAGTGTACCCAGCGTAGCGTTGTCTGACGCGAAAGCAATTACAATAGCAGCGTACCTGAGATGACTCCGCGCACGGATGCCGGCAGTGGACCGTGCTCCACGCCGAGTGGACTGACAACGATGATGCTGACTGCGTGATTGTCGAGGAGCTCCAGAGCGCGGACAGCAATGGGCGACTCCGATAGTCGGGCTATTTCGTCATACAAAAATCGAGATAACAATATAATGTCCCAAATTAGATATTCCCCACCAGTCGATAGAGTTGGCAGTAGTCAATGAGCGCATGACAAACGAGATTTACCATTCCAGCACAGGACGATCGAGCTCCCAGCTTCAGCGTCCAGCAGCCAATCGAGGATCTCTCCTTCGTGGTTGGAATCGCGGCACGTTACGGTCGCGCCGAGCTGGGCGGCTACACTGTGAATGTCGCCCAGTAGCTGGTGCTTTGGTTTGTTTGAGCTGCACGCACAGAAGCAAAGTGATAGTGTGTAGGTAAGCAGAAACCCACGCAATTCAAATCAATTCAGGACAACAAATACGCTCGTGCACTCACCCAACCGCCATGTTCCGCACATAACTGCATGGCCCTTGAAGGACCAAAATGTGCGACTTGTCCGAATGTCCCAGCGCTTGAAAACCTGATCGCTGAGGGATCGAAGATCGCGTCGCCGCTCGATTAGGTGTTGTGGTGGTGAAATGAGAAGTCGACTGGTCGTTTTGCAGGCTAAACGCAGAGCTTGGGTGATAAGCGTCGAGCGATCTCCCTGCTGGCGGTGACTCTTTCTGCGTTGCCTGTGGGTCTTTTGACACGAGGTCCTCATTGCTGGAGCTGCTGCTGCTGCCCTCGTACTCTTCCAGTTCTTCCCCGAAGATCCCCGCCATCTCTATTGCCGCAATGCCATCAAGAAGCGCACGTTAACATACACATCCATGCACAGCGAAAAGAATACCACACAACCTTTTATTTCTACTCTTACCTGCATGGAGCAACTGGATCTCATCCTGGATCGCTGCCTCGCGTGGTGTCAGTACGCTACTGGTACTCGACTTGGCGGTACGCTTGTGTTGGAAAATCGCGTCCTCATCGTCCGGGTGGAACTGAAGCTCGAATGGGTTCTTCGTTGGCGGCGCTTGGTTGCTGTCCCGCGAGTAGAAGCGCGCGCTTTGCACACGCATCACCAAGTGCTGAGCCACATGCTGACGAGAAACTCCGTTCGCGAGCCGCTTGCGGCCAGCGGAGCTGTGGATCGCCGCACGCGCGATGGCTCTCATTGCGGTTGTCGCGGTCATTTTCACGCTCCTGTTTGTGGCTGATTTTGAGCGATGACAGAAGAGTGTCGCATTTAATGTGGACCACACAATTTAAGCATCAAACAAACGTGAGGTGTATCATTTTCAGAAAAGGCATCCACACCAGAAAGAAAGATGAGCACGAGTTCCGACAAGCTGAGCGGCAAAGTGGCGGTGATCACAGGCGCCTCGGGAGGCATTGGCGCAGGTACACTCCTCGACGACCATCGACTCCTCGCTCACGTTGTGCACGCCTGCGTGTTTGTTGTTCCCGAGCACTGACGATTTATCCCTATCTCACGTTGCCAGCTATCGCGGTCAGCCTGGCGAGCGCTGGCGCCAAAGTGGTGCTCGGCGCGCGTCGCCTGGACGCGCTGGAAGAAGTGCGCGCGACAGTCGCGGCCAAGTGCGGGTCGAGCGACTCGGTCGTGATTGTGCAGACCGATGTGACCAAGCGCGAAGATGTACGCTCGCGAGTGTTGTTTGTTGTATGCATGGCGTTCTGTGGTGGACTCATTATTGATGACTCTACTGCGTGTGTGCGTCTTGAACAGTTGCAAAACCTTGTCGCTAAGGCGGAAGAAAGCTTCGGTCCTGTGGATATCCTCGTCAACAACGGTATGCAACACTGCGCAGTATGCTACTCCAACTAGCTCAGAAGAGAAATAATCTGTGATTGTGTGCCATGCAAAAATGAAGCTGGTGTGATGCCGTTCGAGCTGCTCAAGAATGTCAACCAAGACAGTTGGGATCGCGTGAGTGGTTAGATGCACCACCCGTACGCTATTTAACCAACCGTGCTAACCGCGCCTCTCTATTCCCACAGACCATCGACATCAACTGCAAGGGCGTGCTCAACGGTGTCGCGGCGGTTCTGCCAAAGATGCTGGCGCGCAAGACGGGCCACATCGTCAATATCTCGTCGGATGCTGGACGCAAGGTGTTTGCCGGTCTGGGTGTTTACTCGGCGTCCAAGATGTTCGTCGAGGCGATTTCCCAGGTACACGATTTCTCTTTCTTTGCTCGTCAACATTGGGAATTTGTGCTTACCACAGTTTTTCTCCCTTTTTTTCCCCCACAATTACAAGACATTGCGCCTCGAAAATGTTGGCTCGGGGCTTCGCGTCACTACGATCCAGGTTTGCCATTGCTGTATTCCTATGTTTGTGTGCTCAAAGTTGATACTTGACAAACTAATTGCCTTTGTTCGATTGATTACCAGCCTGGCAATGTCGCGACGGAGCTCGTGAACCATGGAAATGCTGCATCCGGTGTCGATGAAGAGGCGATGAAGCTCTATGGCGAGCCATCAGGTACGCTTCGCTCGCTTCACTATTAGGCAGGCAATGGTGTTCTTTTTCAAAGACGCTCATGTTATTTTCTTTATCTGACATTGTTTTTAAAAATCGCTACATAATGGAACTACAGGCTACGAGGTTCTCAAGGCAGAAGATATCGGGAACGCCGTGCTGTACGCTGTGACCCAGCCGCCGTACGTTGCTGTGAACGAAGTCCTCATTGAGCCACGCGACGAGCCAATCTAGGAAATGTCCAGCCCCTGCACGAGTTTCTCCAATTCGGCTTCGATACTCCGCACTGCATTTTCTAGGATACTCAGGTCGTAGCGTGTCGTAACCAATTGATCATCACTGCTTCCTTGATCAAACGCGCATAGACATCCAATCGGCAGTCCTCGCACGGAGATGCTCACACCTACAAAGAAGCGCATCTCGAGCTGCTGCACCATCGGGATCTCACGTGTGCGCGGGTCCACCATGCAGTCCAGGATCACAAGCGGGTGGTGCTGCGGCTGCACCAGCACAAAGTCGCATAGCGTCTCGTGGCGGAAGAATTGATCATACGTGAAGAATCTCGGCACTCCGACGGCATGTTCAATCGAGACGTGATGCTCTTCGACACGAGCGATGAAAGCCCCCGACACGCCGAACGCAGACGCTGCCACTTCGCAGCACTTCTTCATCAGCATCGGCTCGATCAGAGTGCACGCTGGCGAGCACACCACTTTCATCAACTTGAGACGCTGGAGCTCGCGCGCTGGGTCCAACTTGGGCAAAAAGTAGCCATCGTCGACGTAGCAGCGGTCCAAAAGCCCAAAATTTGAGCTTGCGATCGATGTGCGGCGGTTGCTAAAATCGCTGTCCCGAGTGGTCAGCGCGTACTCTTCGTAGCTGCCGTAGTCAGCGACAATAGGTTGAAGCGCGCGGGCATTGTTCGGTGTACGTGCAGCAGGGTGGAGGAACGACACCGAGTAGCGCGCTTGGTCGTTTAGTTCTGCTCTTTGCGTTCGCTTCTGGTTTTCGTCTCCTCCGCTGTTCGCCCTTTTCGGAGCTGCTTTCTTCACATCCACATGGTGAGGGTTCGCATTCATCGATCGCACTTTCAGGTCGCTTCGACTCAAAGACTTGATCGAGATCACTTTCTGGCTGCTCGAGTAGACGTCCATGACCGAGTCTGGACCGCGACCAATGTATCCGTCGTAGTCTTCTTCATCATCGTCATCATCGTCATCATCGTCATCGTCCGACCCATCCTTCTCTATTTCAAAGCGAGGCTTGTTGTCGCGACGCATGCGAGGACCAAACGAACCACCAGCACCTGGGAACAACTTCGCCATCGGCATCTCTTCGTCGGTCGTGTGGTGTCCTGGAAAAGTATCGGTGGTCGATGCGAACGAGTCGGCTTTCACTCGGCCCTTGTTGCTGCAGAGATGGCACACGCGCACTTTCTGGAGCTCTTTCTTCATGACCACGTTCGTGCGACGCAGTGACGAGCACGAGCCGCAAATCACTTCGCCGCAAAGACGGCAGTGGTGACGCCGGCGGTAAAGCGCGTTGAACTGCTTCCAGCAAATGACGCACGCCGCGCGCTCTTCGTTCTTCACCCACTGGTGCTGCATCAGGAACTCCTGGTCGCTGATACGCGAAGCGATCACCGCGGCTTCGAGTCTCGAAATCGAGCGAAACACCAGGCGTCGCGCAACAGCACGGGCTGCCCATCGCGATGCCGAGTTTGGCGCATTGCCGTCGTGGAACGAGCTGGTCACACAGGATACTCGCAATCGGTCGCGTCCGAGCTCTTCGATAATTAAGGTGTACTGCAAGTTGATGGCTTCACGCGTGTCGTCGTCAAAATCAAACGTGTCGGCCTCTGGGAACGGCAGCCAGCTCAGCGCCATGGTTCTCTTCATCACACCTTCGCTCTGACGCCCAGCACCGTTCATTGCAGACATGCCACTTGGACGAAGCTCCGGCAAAATGATCTTGAGTGTCTGGAAGAACGTGAACGACTTCTCGCGCACGAGCGCAGCTTTCCGGCGATTCTGTAGCGCAAACCAGATCGCCGAGTGCTGCGTGTTGAGCGACCACTCACTCAAATGGTCGTTCTTGGGCCGCATCGAGATGAGCCCCGCGTCCTTGCAGTCCTTGCCGTGGATGAGCGCCATCATGAGGCGGAACTTGTCGGTCGAGTCGAAGCTGAGCAAGTCGTAGACCTCGTCAAAGCCACACTTGGCTTCGTTCACGCCGAGCAAGAACACCGACGCCATGGACGTCGCCTGCTTCTTCGCGTACATCTCGAGATGCTTGCCGCGCCGCAGACACGCCCACTGCTCCTTCGAGCGCGTCGAGTTGAGGCACACGTCCAGCGCCTGGTTGATCTGGTGCACCGCGCGGTGGTGCATCTTGACGGTCTGCTCGCGGTCGCGCGAGAGATGCATGTGGGACGTCTTCATTCGCAAACTCACTGTTCACTGCGGACTGTATGGAGCCACTTGAGAGCCGAGTCGAGTGAGTCGGCGCGTCCGTTCGGGATGGCTCTTCTTCCTTTGCCAGAGAGCGGGTTGACGGGAACTGAACAAAAGTTCAAACGGCCGGCGGCGCTTTTTGCTTGACCGAAAGAAAGGAAGCGACGCGGAACGCTCTTGCTTCTCTCTTCTCTTCTCTTGGCGCTCTCTGCGCGATTGACTGAAGCAGACTGACAGAAGACGAGCGAGCGCCAGTGATCAACACACACACGCACAAATAAGAGCTCTCTGCTGGAGGCGACGTTCGCTGCTTGCTTGAGTTGGGGCAGATGCGGCGCGCGACAATGGACGCACACTGTTTGCGCCAGGTGGGAATGCGACCACAGACACTTGCGTGGGCACTTGCAGCACGCGGTCTCTGTGTCCGTGAATCTCGGAACGCGCTCTCTTCCTACAGAAAGATGCGCGTAACACACGCGCGCACGAGGATGTCAGCACCAACAACAGCAGGAGACTGGGAAGAATGAGAATGAGGGAGAGAGCGCGAGTGGAGTGTGGAGGGTTAGCGGTTGGCTCTCCGCATTCTCTCGCTCTCTCCAGCGACAACACTGGTGGGGCTTTGGGTGGAAAAGCAGCTGGTGCAGTGTGCGCCAAACAGTACGGTACGTTACCTGGGTGGACTGAGCTCGTGTCGATTAACTGGGGAATTTCAAAATGAAGCCAAGCATCCAGGGATGGAGGCAAGCGAGCAATCACCAAGGAGCACCTTGCTTTTACTATGGGTTGGCCAAGGAACATGGGTGCCTTTTTGCCAAGAGAAAGGCCAGCCAGTTGTGTGAAAATTTTCCCAACGGCAGTTGGAAGACGGACGCCATTAGGTTAAAATGGGGTGAGCCAAAGAGCCTGGAGGTGACTGGTGCAGCCCGTCGCGAGGCTCTTTGAAAGCGCAAGCAAGCGCGGCCTTTGCATGCGCCTCATCGCGAGAATGCATCTGCAAGGGGGACGCATTGGCTTTTGCTTTTGCATGAGCATCATCAGCATGTTGCAGGGTGCCCACATCCTCTCGTGTTCGCGTTTCGAAGTTGGGTACCATATCGATTCGTCGATGTTCTCATTCTGATAAAAGTGACCTCATTTGTGAACACTCTGTTAAAAGTTTCAAAAATATCGAATAGAAAATTGTTCGATTTCGAATGTTGCGCGCATTCATTCTGGCTGCTCGTCAGCACTCTCCGCCTTTGATACAGCATAACCAATCCGATTATGATCTTCGACAGGATGACAAACCACAATGTTTTGTCCAATTAGACCCTTCAAACGATAAGCCATCAAGTTTAACTGGTAGAAAAAGCTCCCGATTCGCCGATTGGCCACATTTCGGGTTGAGCGATGTCGTGACGCAGGGTCTGTCAGCATGGTCCCTCCTTTTCCACAACCCCAACCTCGCACCTCGCACCCAACATTTTTCAATTGCGCACTGGCTGCTGACACCATTTCTGCACCAAGCAACCAAACTGGACAACCAGGCACAAACACCAGCTCAATCTATCGGCGACCAACAACAAGAAGCAAGCGAGCCGCCCGCCTCTGCGAGCTGCAAATTCGCAGAGGAACGCGAGCGACTCGATGTCGGATCAAACGACACACACACACACACACACACACCAGTCCTTTCCTTCCGGTCATGCGCACCGAAGGACGACTCAGATGCTCGCTCGCTTGCTTTCGAACAAAATCGACAAGAAGGCGAGCAACACAACAGTGGCCGCAGCCGCGAGGAGCAACAAACATCACCGTGTCCAATTTGCTTGTCACACCAGAGAGAGAATGGATGTGAACCCATCAAAAAGCGTGCTGAAATCTCCGCAAATCGAGTGCTTTTCAATTGAGTGCACTCGTTCACTTGATTCTAAAAAAAAGGAAGAACGTTTTGGGGTTTGAGAGACTTGTGGTTGGTTATGACGCTCTTCATGAACTCGTCCGTTCAAGGCTCAGTTCATTTGCAAACACGGCATTGAATGCTTGAGAGCAGTCTCTCAAGAGACCACCACCAGCAAAAGAGCATCAACAATCAAACTCAGACCTTTGGATTTCTCCAAGCAACAAGGGGTTTGCTTCCATCTCATGATTATTTCTGCGAATGAATTGGAGGACCATGAAGAGAAAAGCTCAGTTGTGCGCATGAGGTACATACAGTACTGTCGATACCGTACCGTAGGTGCACGATCCCGAGGATCCATGCGGGAGGGTCCCTCACGCACCTGGCTTCCCAACCAGTCACTCACCATTCCGATCTTTGAACTTTTCTCTATCAGATGTAAGCTTGCGAGCATTCCGCCATGTTGAGATCTTATCTTTGAGTGAGTGCTGCATGGGCTGTTGTCGATGGAAATGCACAGTTAAAGAGAGGCCTACATGCGTGCTGACAAAAGTCAAACAAGAACGCCAAACGACTCCATGAGAGCATGTCCTGCTCGCGAGCAATACATTCTCCAAGTATTACGCCAGAGGGAAGCTCACTCAACCTCCGCGGGCGTAAACTGTACGCGCGATCCAACACTTTGCCAGAGACAGACCCACAAAACCAAAGCTAGCGATGCTATTGGGTGAGATTGGGAGATGCAGAAAGTCGTGCCGTCGTGGCGAGTGTTTTAAACAGTAGTGTTTTACTCTAGTCGTGCAAAAATAATGCTGCGATTACTCGTTAAAGTTGACCTCTTCGCCAATGTATTTCTTCTATTCTACTATTGCCAATACATCACCCGCAACACTACATTGTTTCCTATATCAATGCAAAATGGAATGACTTAGCCAGCACCTGAATAAAACGTGTTGCATTCTTTGTCTTTCTTTTTGGCCCCTATTTTGTCACGATGTTGGGTTACCTTGGGGTTTGTATGCTTGGATCTTTGATGCTGGTTTTTGTATGACGTGAAACTGCGCATTGCGTTTGCAAGCCTTTTTTAGTGCCGCGAGGATGGTGGTCGGCTGGCTGGGTGGCGGAGCAAAAGCAAAAGCAAAAGCAAAAGCAAGAGAGTTGCCTGAGTTCTCTTCGCACAGACCATTGCGGTTTCTCCATTTGCAAAGAGCGCGGAAGATCAGCGAGCCATCGAGCTGCTGCCATCCCTTCCTTCCTTCCTTCCTTCTCCAGCCACTTGCGTAAGTATCGTGAGTGTGCGTGGGAGTGAGTGAACCAGAAGACTGCGAGTGAGTATCTTTCGTGTGCGTGTGTCGGTCAGCCGGTCTCGATCTGTCAAGTTGCGTTGCTCCTCCGTACGCGACTGCGATAGATTGATTCGACTGGTCCAACGCATTCACCACCACCACCACCACCTACCTATCCATCCATCGACGCCGCCATGAACCCCATGAGTCCAATCGAGGACGTCAAGGTGTCCATTTGCCTGTCGCCGCAAGACAAGCTGAAAGGCAGCGGTCTGCTCGCGCAACGCAGCAGCAAGAAGGACGCGAAGGACAGCTTCGTCGTGACGAAAGATGCGGCGCTGCTCGACGTCGACATGGACAGCGGCTGGATCAGCGACGACAACCTGCGCGCCATGGACTTCGACGACCGCTTGAACCAGGACATCGACTGGGTCGTGCACGACGACGACCTCGACATGTCGCTCGCGATGGACTTTGAGCCGGACAGCGACGACCACGACGTCGTGAACGACTTTGGATTCGGTCCGACGTCGTACTTGTCTCCTCTACGCGGCGGTCTGCTGACGTTTGAAGACTCGTCCGAGGTCTCGTCGAGCTTTGGTTAGTGGGCGTCGCTTTGCTTTTCTTGTTGATGATCGGCATTCAAGTCTCTTACCATGTCGTGGTACCTTCCTTCTCTCTCTCAACTATCAGAGTGTGTGAATCTGGAACTCCCTGAGCGCAGTGCGACGGACGCAGAGAAGCTCTTGATGAGCTTTGACACGATGAACTTCACGATCCCGTCGCCAACGAGCAGCTCCAGCAAGAAGAAGCGCGCAAGTCTGTTTGCCAAGCGCGACCAGGGCAAGCTTGCTCAGGCGAGAAGCTCCAGTGCAACGTCGACAGGATCCATGAGTCCGTCGCTCAAGCTCAAGGTCAGTCCCCGAGCACTAACGGCGGAAGAATTGCAGGAGGAGCAAGCAGGAGCGAAAGCCGCGTTATCCAACTCGTCAGCCGACCCGTTCCTTGGTGTCTTGAGCATCACTGCTCCGTCAAGCGAGCAGCTCCTGGGAGGTGAGAATGCGAAGAAGATTGGTTCGTACAGCCCAGCTGCACGGAAGCTGCGCATTCAGAAGTTCCACGAGAAGCGCAAGAACCGCACGTGGAAGAAGAGCATCAAGTACGACTGCAGGAAGAAGCTCGCGGATGACCGTCCTCGCATCAAGGGAAGGTTTGTGCGCGTGCTCGAGAACATGTGCGATATGAAGGATGACGAGCCGATGTCGCCAACAGGAGACATGTCGCCAGCATCGATTTCGTCGTTCACCCCTCCAGTGACTCCAATGTCTTCGCCCGAGCCAGTGTCTTCTCCGGAATCGTCGCCAATGACCCCAGCGGTAGCTGCAGCGATGGCGATGAAGATCCCAGCCCCAGCGGTTGTAGCCCCAACGCAAACTCCAGTGGCAGCGCCTGCGCTTTCTCTGGTTGTTCCTGTCCAAGCACTCTCGGCCTCGACAGCGGCAATTGCGTCTCTCGTTGCAAGCACATCGTAGAGGCTGGTGGCTGCGCATCGAGAGGACATCGAAGGAGCGATTGAGGCGATGGTCCTTCTTCTGGTGGTGCGGACTGAGAAAGAGAGTACGGGCTCCTTCTGGTAGGATATAAGTACGATATGATAGGTAGGTAGTGTAGAGAGCTTTAGCAAATAGGATCTTTTGTGGTGTGGCGTGTGGTTTGTTGAGCCCCAGTAGTGAATGGAACAGTAGTAGACGCAGCAGAAAATGCCCGGGCGAGTGCAACAAGTGAGAGAGCAAACAGCAGCAACAGCAGCAACTGCAAAAAGATTTGTGGGTAAGTGTAGAAGTATTTGCGCCAAGAAGCAACGAATAGTGTAGGAAAGAACAGCAACAAATGAGCCTCCAGGATGGTATCAGTAGCCGCTTCGCGAGCCCCGTATGTAGTTATCAGTATGAACACACGCTTGTTATTGAAGGTGCGCACCACCGGCATCGCGAAGCTCGCTCGACGCATGCAAGCGCGTCGCAATATAAACGACGGATCCAAGAGCGTGCGTCTTCATTGCCACATCGAGTCAGTTTTTGCAAAGCCGACCTTCCGCCCGACTTGCGCTCCACTCGATTGATTTGGGTTCCGCACGCGCTGAAAGCCCGATTCCAATAAGGGGTGTGATTGGTTCACTCGCGGGCGAAGCGATGTGATTGGCTCGCGTGCTGCTCGAGCAAAAAAACGCACTCCATTTTTTAACGCGGACGGAACCCAAGACAACTGCGCTGTTGTTTTGGGTTCCGTCCGCGGTAAAGAAATGGAGCTAAACGAAGCGATTTGATTGGTGCACTAGCTGGAAAACGATTGGCTCGCGCGGCGCGCCAGAGGAGGTGACGCGAAGGTGGAGCGAGGCTGGATTCGCGCAACATTCGTCGGAGTGATGGTCGCAAGCTCGATTTGTCCGTTCCTGTGCAAATGAATACTTTCAACGTCCGAGCCATCCGCTGTAAGGAGGACGGAATTCTCAACGGCAAACAAACAGCGGATGGCTCGGATATTGAAAGTATTCATTTGTACAGGTAAGCCAGCCAAGCTGTTCAACTTGCTCTGTTGCGCGCATGAACACTGCCGAAGGCGAGTCGCAGACACAGACAATCGAGGCGGGGGCGAAGCAAGCGAAGCAGCAGCGACCGAGCGATGGACCCCAAGGTGCGCGATCTCTACAAGCGCTTCCTGTACGTGGGCAGGGACTACCCGCTGGGGCTGGCGTACGTGCGCGAGAAGGTGAAAGTGGCGTTCTTCAAGAACAAGGACCTGACGGACTCCGTGGAGATCAAGCGCGCGATCAAGAAGGGTCGCTGGATGGTGCAGGAGGTGATCGGCGTGATCCAGCTCAAGAAGTACCGCACGCTCAACAGCCGCTACACGTCCGAGGAGCTGCGCGACATCCTGCGCAACATTGAGCAGGACCGAAGTATACGCGCAGCTGCCGCAGAGGGAGAAGGATCCGAGCCGGCTGCGAACAAATGAGCGAATGAGCGCAAGACGCAAGACGCAAGACACCAGAGATTTCAGTGTGTCAGAAGCTGGCGCTCGTGAGGTATGTTTGGCGTGCTTCAAAGCGTGTATGGTTAGCGCTGCGTGTGTGTGTGTGTGTGTGTGTGTGCGATGGGGCTGAAATGGAGAGGGATTCGTGCCAGTTGAAGGTCAGTGGGAAATGAAGACGCTGCTGAATCGATGCTGCCGCCTCATGTAAGATAAGCGATAAAGTGACGCAAGTTCACGGCGGAGCAAGGCAAGGCAAGGCATAGTGCACGACGTAATAAAGTAAGTGCGCCGTCGAAAGTTCATCTTGATGGTTGGTGTTCATACCAGCACTAGGATACGTTTGTTTGTTCAAGGATGACCAGATTTCATTTTGGCAGGAGTTGTGTGGTACACACCAGTTCAGTCTGTTTCACAGTCTGAGCAGGCTGTTTCGCGGTGGTGGAGCCAAATGACACTCAAAACCCAAGAAGCCCTCTACGTACCATTCGGGCAGGAGCACAGCGCCTCAGTCCCTCCCGCGAAGAAGAAGAACCGCCAGCCACCACGCAGCCATTTGCCTTCGCCACCACGTCACCGCGCAGCTTCGCCCTCGTCTCGCACCAGCACACGAAGGCTCAAATCAAGCGTGACTGCGGCAGTAGCGAAGAAGAACGTGGGACGAAGCGTGAGTTGAGTGAGTGAGTGGCGCAGAGAAAGATAGCTGACCGAACGCTGTCTTCCTCCCCCACACAAGACAGACACCAGCACAAGAGCACACCGACTCACTGTCGTTTCCTTCCTTCCTCCCTGCTCAACCCAACCCAACTCAACCCGCCCGGTCTCGTCCCAGCTTGTGCTCCAGCGATGGACTCCACGACGTGTCGCTTCTTCCAGTCCCAGAAGGGCTGCTTCCGCGGCGATTCATGCACGTTCCGTCACGAATACGCGCCTGGCGCCGCGCCACCAACGCCGTCTGATGATCCTGCCGACCCGTCTTCGCTTGCGTCCGGTATCGACAATATCGCCATCAGCGCGTCGAACCCGTACTCGAACGGCAACCCTACAGCGAGCGGACTGCGTCCATGCCGTTTCTACACTGCGGCGACAGGCTGCCGCAACGGTCCGCAGTGCCCGTTTGCTCATATTGCACCACCGGGAATGATGCCGTACGGGATGGAAGAGCAGGCAATCGACTATGCGAACTCGATGTACTACCAGCAGCCTGGAATGATGCCGTTGCCGCCTGTGATGCCTCCGATGATGCTGAACGATCCGCCGCCACCACTTCCAGGTGGCATGCACGTGCAGATCCCTTCTTCAATGGGAGCTTCGAATGGTGGCGGCAGTGGCAGCTCTCCTACAGGAAACGAAGGCTTCTCGGCGAATAGCAATGGGACGCCGCGCAGACCGCTGACAATCCAAGCGAACCCGTCGAAGTCGGGCAATTACGAGGTGATCAGCGAGATTCTGCCAGTGCTGACCCGTGAGATCGAAGGACCTGTACGTATTATCTATCGCCGATTGCTTGGTGTGTTTGCGTATATGTGTATAGTGCTCTAACTCTCTCAGTGTGTGGTGACGTGCAGTTTTTCGCGATCGATGTCGAATGTGTGGCGACTGGAAAAGGCACCAAGTAAGATTGGCGTTTGTTGTTTTTGCACCCGCGATTATCACGACTCGTTGTCACTCATGCTCACGATCGTGTTTGTTCGTGTTTCTTTTTGAACGTGTAGTGATCGCGACGTGGCTCGAATTGCTGTGGTGGACGAAGTAGAAAATGTCTTTTTCGATGAGTACGTGAAGCCCGACAAGGAGATCGTGAGCTACCTCACCCAGCTCACGGGAATTACAGAGAGGTATGGATTCATTGTTTTCATTCTGTGGATGGGTTCTTCAAGTTGTCTGAATTTGCTAACAAAGCGTTTGTGTAATGTTCTCGTTATTATAGCAACTTGGTCGGTGCGCCAAGTCTGAAAGAAGCACTGGTCAAGTTAAAGGAGATTCTGCCTGCAGAGAGTGTGATTGTCGGCCAGTCAATCAAGAAAGACTTGGAATGGCTCGGACTCGAAAAAGATGTTGATTACAAGCAAATGTTCGATGTCGCCGATCTTTTCCGTATCCCGATGCAGTCTCTCAACGGAACGATCCGATACCGCTACTTCTCGTTGCGTCATGTTGCGAAGTACTTGCTGGGCCACAACATCCAGGTATGTGCTGACAATTCGTTACCTTGTTTGATCCGCCTCACTTACAAGTTTCCATGAATGTTGACATACTGGTTGTGTTTACCTTGTTGGATATTTGCAGGAGGCTGACCACGACCCTGTCATCGATGCCAAGTACGCGATGAAGATTTTCAAGCAATTCCGTTACCTGCACGAGTCTCCTGGCCATCGCGATGCCGTGTACCAGACTTTGCTGAAAACGCCCCGAACGCCGTCTTTTGCGGAGCGATACCCGATGATTGACGGGGTTGCGATGCGCGCGCCACGGAAGCCAGCAAATCATCCGTTTGTGCGAGACCAGTCTACTGCTCAGCCACCTCACGACGCCCAGCGTTTGTAAAGAAGGAATCTTGGTTGGTAATAGATATTTTGCTTGTTTTCACATGGGTTGCGTAGGCTTGCTCGTCATGTGAAAACGAAGCTGTGTACTCGATCAGATGTCGCTGTCCTCAGACTCATCTTTCTTGTCGTCAGCATTGGTCTCGTCGTCGCTCACGTCACTGACAACGAGGTTTGCCAAATCAGCTTCTTTCTCTTTGTTATCATCATCGTCATCATCGTCGTCATCATCGTCGTCACCATCATCGCCGTCATTGTCAGGGAGATCTGGTCCAGGAGAGTTCATGGTGCGGACGAGATCCTCGTAGCCTTCAAACGAGACATCGCTGATTTCGCTGTTGTCGCTCAAGTACTCATCATCCACTCCACCTGTGTCGGCTTCACCAGCAGCGCTCGCTGGTGGCTTGTCCTCGCTCTCCATCGTCCCGTTGTCCAGCATCTTGCGACGCACAAGCAACTTGTATTTCTCAAACTCTCGTCCGCTTCGTCCGTCCCACGGTCGTCGCCAGCCAAACTCAATCGCTTTCTCGCGCTGCTGCTGGATCAAGTGATTCTTCACCTGCATGCCCACTTTCTCCATGAGCTTGGTCACGACCGCGTCGAGGAATGCGTTGTACCCAAACCCAAGCTGCTCCTTCCCAGCCTCGTACTCCTTCGTCCACAGCTTCACGCGCTCCTCCAGCTTCTTCACGTCCTCCTGCTCTTCTTCGCGCGCTTTCACGTCCGCGACGCTCCTCGCAGCAGCGACCTCCGCTGCCGCTTTCGGGTCTTTTTTCTGCAGCTTCTGCTCTTCGTGCAGTACCTTCTCGAGCGCTTTCGCTCGCGCTTTCCATTTCTTCTTGGTCTTCTCGAGTTTCTTCTTGAGCGCTTTCAGGTCTTTCCGGAGTTTGTCCTTGATCTCGCGCACTTCCTTGTGGAAGCGCTTCTCGCCCTCGGTTGTTTTCAGCAAAGCTTCGATCTGCGGCCGCAGCGCCATGAGCGCCTCCGAAATCGTCGTCTCGTCCTGCACTCGTCGCTCGGCCTCCTCGGAAGTGTAGATCACTTGGCAAAAAGTCCACCCGGGGCGATAGCACGGTTCGTGCATCTTGTTGAACCGCAGCAGGTCCTCGCAGCCGCATTTGAACGGGACGTTGTCGTGCACCACGCCGATGGGACCGTAGAGCCCCACGTCGTTCTCGATCGCATCGCGCACTTCCTCTTGTGATCGCGTGAACGCTTCATTCTCAAACCCATGGCGCACGCGCATCTTGATGACGCTGGTGATGCTGGGCACCATCACCTCACCAGCTCCCTGCTGCTGGTCGTCGTAGATGATCGACGGGTTGAGCATGAACACGCCGACTTCTTCGCCATTGCGTCCCCAGGGTGTAACACTTTGCAGAGGGTACCCAGACGTGGACGGGCTGGGGCGAGGAGGACGAGGAGGCGGAGGTTCGACGAGAGTGTTTGTTGAACTTGAATGATGGTCGAAGTAGAGTGTTGGTAGAGTCGAGGAGTGGAGGTCGAGGCGGAGAGTGTTGGTGGAGGAGGTGGTTGTTGGTTGGGATGCAAATTGCAAAGTGAGAGATTGGATTTGTTTGTTATTCGCGAG
>JAADVK010000635.1:0-19684 GCA_023334975.1 Globisporangium sylvaticum | reverse complement strand
TGTGTGTGTGTGTGTGTGTGTGTGTGATAGAATAGTTTGTTGTTGTTGTTGTGTGTTCGTTTTCTTCATAACTAAGGAGCGTCTTATCATCGGAGAGCTACGCATGGTGGTGGGTAGTGCTGCTAACAAAAGGGTATCTCTGCTTCAAATTTGTCTGTCTGGATGGCTAGGCGTGCTTGTACGTGCTCGAGCTATGCTGCTATTTGTCATCTGTGCTGCTGCTGTGTCTAGGACTCCATCTTGGGCTGGAAGACGCCGCCAGAAAGCAGCAGGTTGCGCGACGTAAAGTGCACGCGGTACATCGGCGTCTGCTTGGAGCGCAGCGTCTTGAGCAGGAAGCGCGACGTCGGCAAGTCCTGCATGGCGTTCGGCCGCACAATGTGCACGGGCTTGATCAGGTTCGAGTTCTGGCGCACGCCGCCGGCCCCTGGGGTCGTGACGGGGATGCGCGCGATGCCCGCAGTGCTCGTTGCGAACGCCGTGGTCACAGACTTCTCGGTCAGCGCCTTCATATCCCAGAGTCTAACAGTGGAGTCCATGCCGCTGCTCGCGAGGATCGCGCTCTCCTGGCTGAAGTCCAGCGACGTGACCATCGCCTTGTGGCCCACAAGCGTCTCCAGCCGCTTGCCTGCCTGCAGATCCCAAATGTTGATGTACTGGTCGTCGCCCGAGCTCGCGAGGTACCGTCCGTTGCGCGAGAATGCCAAACACTTCACGCCGTTAAAGTGGCCCGTGAAGATGCGAATGCACTTGCCACTCTGGACGTCCCACAGTCGCACCGTCTTGTCGCTGGAGCCCGTTGCAAGGTAGTTGTGATTGGGGTGGAACTGCACACAGTCGACGTCCGATAAGTGTCCAGCAAAGATGCGCAGTGGCGTGATGTGGTCCGTGCTCCACAATCGCGCAGTGCGGTCCATCGAGCAGGACGCGAAATAGTAGCCGTACGGTCCAAACTTGACGTCCCAAACCGGGTAACTCGAGTGCGAGCGGTAGATCGCCAGGTTGCTCTTCGACGCGAGACTCCACAGTCGCACCGTCGAGTCCGCCGAGCCCGTCAGCGCGAACCGGTTGTCTGGCGAGAAGCTCGCGCCGTACACTGCGCTCGAGTGGCCGCGGAGGATCGCCGTTTTCTCGTCTTCATCGGTCTCGTCGACGCTCCCATGGTACACGGATCCCTTCGCAGTTCCCAGCGGCTGATCATCGTTTCGCCACACTCGGAACGAGGCATCGTCACAGGAAGCGCCGACCATTGTCACGTCATCGCTAAAGCACATGTTGTTGATGTGCACCGATGTGTTCAGGAATGTGAAGCAGAGCGCGGACGGCAAGTTCGATTTGCTCACCGATGCGCGTGCGCGCAGATCTTCCAGTTCGTGGATCTTCATCTCTGCAGGTTGTCGGAGCACGAGTTTCTCCATGATCTCGGCGTTGAACGCACTTCGGCGATCTGGAACCGGACCCATCGCCTCCAGGTCGCTTTTCTTCTGGTCTGCTGCGTCCGCCGACAATTTCGCGCGCTTGATCTTCCGCTGTGCGTCTGCTGATGCCGAGGATGAGCCGCTCTTTTCTCCTGGTTTACTGCTACCGCTCTTGTCGCCTGCTTTCGCTCCTGCCGCTGACCCCGAGCCTCCTGCTCCTGCATCACCTGTCGACGATGCCGAGCCTTTCTTCTCCGAGTCCGCACCGTTGTTGCCGCTCACATCACCAGCTGCACCTGCACTGGATCCCGTGCCGTTCGCCCCGTTGTTGTTGCCGTTGTCATCGTCGTCCTTTGAACCTGTTACGCCGCCGCTCTCGGACTCTGGATCCACATGCAGCCTTCGTGCTTTCAGCACACCCCAGCTCACCTTGATCGCGTGCAGGTCCTCTAACGTGCTCCCCTCACCGCCCGCAGCGCGCACCATGTACTCTAAGTTGTATTCGCCGCTCGTGAGCGGGATGCCGATCTCGCTTTCGTTCGGCTTGTCCGAGGACGCGACCACTTGCGCCACTTGGTCGGACGTTTTGTACCCACTCGAGCGCTCCTTGACTTCTAAATTATTCACGACCACATTTGCAGTCGTCGACAGCGACTCATCAAGCTCCTCGATCTGCAT
Source organism: Globisporangium sylvaticum (assembly GCA_023334975.1). Taxonomy (NCBI): domain Eukaryota; phylum Oomycota; class Peronosporomycetes; order Pythiales; family Pythiaceae; genus Globisporangium; species Globisporangium sylvaticum. The sequence goes on along the minus strand of JAADVK010000635.1, from coordinate 17,588 downwards.
ACCCGGCTGGTTCGACGTCACGATCAGGTTCACGCGCTCGTTCAGGATCGCGAGCAGCAGGAACAGCTGCTCCTGGCTCAGAAATGTGTTGAGCAGCTCGAACGACAGCAGGCTCATCTGGATGTTGAACTTGCTGTGCAGCACTTGCTGCGAGTACTCGTTCTCGCGTAGGTGCTCGGGCGAGAACACCATACTGAGATGCCGGATCTCCTCAAGGTGGAGGCGCGTGTGGTCCTTCGCGTGGCGGTGCAGGAACGCCTTGGCGTGGTCCACGTACCCTTTCGCGACGAGCTCCAGGAAGCAGTGCACGAACATCGGGTACGCCACGGCGTGGAGCTCGTACTTGTACATGTCCAGTGAGTTGCAGATCCACTCCATGAGCTTCGTGTACGCTTCTTCGTACGTGCGCGGATCTCCACCTGTCAACCCATAGAAGAGCTAACATGACACATACAGAGGCATATAATTTCTTCAGTGGGACCATGGACCACCACATCATGATCAAGATGACGACAACCGAGGACTCACAATGTGGTTCGCTGCACACGACTCGGTGTTGAGCCCCAGCTTCTGCGCGTACTGTTCGAGCGTCACTGCCGCGTCGTCTGAAGCGCTGTCAACCAGCATGTCGTCGTTGTTGCCAAGGAATTTGCGGCGCTCGTCGCTGCTCGCGCGCGGTCGTGCGCGGCCCGCGCTCTCCACGCTCACGGGACTTCCGGCGCTGCTCATGCTGACTTCCTTGATGCCGCCGTTGCTCGCGAGCTCCTGTTTAACATTCGCCTTCGCCACGGGACTTCGACCAGTCGGGGTGACAGCCGACACGTCTTCCATCTCGACGTCATCGCCGCCCGCTGCTGCTACACTACGCTTCACACCGCCGCCGCTTGCTGGAGTTGAAGGCGACACGTGGTACCCTCGCTTTCGCAGATACTGCACCATCAGCTCATCCATGACGTTCTCGATCCCTCCCGTCGACGCTCCACCGCTAGCTGCTGCGCTCACCACATCACCACTCCCACTGCTACTAATACCGACGCCTTGAACAGCGCTACTGCTATTACGGGGCGTCCCGTTCGTCGACTGCGACTCGCTCCACGTGCGAGCCTTGGGCGTGCGCGGGTTCGGCGACGCCTTCGCTCTCGGCGTGGACCCTGTCGCAGTAGACCCACCTGTAGAGCCAGCAGGAGACGACAGAGACGGCGCAGCCTTTGGTGTCGAGACAGCACCCGCCGCGGAGGGCGACGCCAGCGCCGCGCTCACCGCCGCAGAGGAGGACGCAGAGGACCCCGGAGGGAGGTTCTGTGGCATGTTCATGTTGGCTCGACAGCAAGCAAAATAAAGTGTGTGTGTGTGTGTGCGTGTGTGTGTGAGCGAGCGGCTTGCTCAACGACAAGGGAAAAGGCGCTTCGCGCGACCTTCGTGCAACCAGCGGAAGCCACAACTCATCTAACAATTAACTGGGGCAACAGCAACGAACTTTGCCTGGTCGAGCAATTAACCGCACATCAGTTCGAGGATCGTACTTAGAAAGTTAACTAACACGTGCTTCTTTTTGACAAACACCAATAAGCTTTTTTTTCGACAAAAAGAAAAACCCAGCGGTCCAGAAAACACACTCCTTGCACTTGGATTTTGTATGAATGGCGCGTGTTTTTTTTGGACCAGGAACTGAGGGTCCAAAAAAAAGAACACGCGCCATTCATACAAAATCCAAGTAGTCTGCAATGTTTTTTCTGGACCGTACAAAAAGCGTAAAAAAATGGAGTGGCGATTTTTTTCACATTAACCAAAAAGCATGAAAGCTCATCCTTTCCCGTCAAGTTCAACTCTTGAGTTGAACTTGACGGGAAGCAAGGGCTCCATTATTCCTCAATCAGCCCCTCCCACCAGACCTCTCCACATATCTATCGCACACACACACTACCGATCACCAGCAGCAGCAGCACTAGCATCAGCATGACCTCCGCCACGAACGACAAGAGCGCCTCGGCGCCGCTCGCGGAGCAGCCGTCGGAGCTCTTCGCCAAGGCGACGCCCAACGTCTTCATGGTCGTGTTCCCCGTGCGCTGGCTCTGGCGCTGGTTCACGCGCCGCACGGGCCTCTTCTTCCGGAAGTGGGACACCGAAGCGCGCGCCGGCGCCGACGCGTTCGCCAAGCTGTGCGCGGACGGCATCGTCTACGGGGAAGGCCCGCGCTTCCGCCTGCGTGAGAACGCGCTCTACTTCTCCGACATGTATGTGAACCGCGTGTTCAAGTACGACCTCGCCACGAAGCGCACCGAGGTGGTGTGCGAAGTGGACGACCGCCCATCGGGGCTCGGCTGGCTGCCGGACGGACGCTTGCTGATCTCCGGCGGCGCGGAGAAGCGTCAGGTGCTCGTGTTCGACCAGGAGTCCAAGAAGCTCGAGCTCTACGCGGACGTGACGAGCGTGACCAGAGTGCAGGGCAACGACATGGTCGTGGACGCGTCGGGCCAGGTGTACGTGGGCAACTTTGGCTTCGACCACAACAACCCGCTCGCGTGCGCGAGCACGACGCTCGTGCGCATCGACACGGAGCGCAACGTCACGGTCGAGTCGACCAAGATGCTGTTCCCGAACGGCTGCGTCATCACGCCGGATGGCAAGACGCTGATCGTCGCCGAGACGTTCTCCGGTGTGCTCACGGCGTTCGACATTGCCAAGGACGGATCGCTCTCGAACCGCCGTGTGTGGGCGTTCATCGGCGTGCCACCTGACGGCATCTGCCTCGACGCCGAAGGCTGCGTGTGGGCGGCGATCCCACAGGTAGGCGTCTACAAGACCGCCGGCGGCATGGTGCGTGTCCGCGAAGGCGGCCAAGTCGTCGACATGGTTGGATTCGGCCAGAATGGCGTAAAGCTCTCTGTGTTTGCGTGCCAGCTCGGCACGGACGCGGAGGGCAAGCACCACCTGTTCTTCCTGGAAGCCGCGACGGCGAACGAAGTGGCGGTCAAGAAGCTCAAGCTGGAGGACCAGAAGAAGAACGGCGTGCTCAAGTCCATCGAGGTGAAGGTCGGCCCCGCGCGCTCGGCGACGAACGCCGACTACTGCGGCGGCTACTGCTAATTGTGGAGAGAGGAGAGAGAGAGAGAGTGAAATGGCCGCAAAGCTGTATCCCTCTTTCATGAGCTTGTGTTTTCTGTTCGACTGTAGGTATGTGTCCATGAATGTAGGTCTCAAATATGCTTTTTGTCTCGGGTTTCGATGCGCGAAGTGTCTGAAGTGAACCCACACTTCGCGTGTCATCATGCTGATGATCTCTTGTCTCCTGCTCTCTGGCGATTGCCAAGTGTCTGGCCATTAGTGGCATAACATAGTGCCGCAAGCTCAAGTGAACCCATTCCAGGCGCTCACTTCGCTCTGTGGGGATTCGGCACATGCTCATTATAACCAACTCTCATGTCATGAATGGAGCAGCGCGAAGCGAATCGCTCGAGAAATACATCCGTAGTTAGTTACCGTGGCTTCCAGTTTACCCACAGTCTTCTTGGTTGCCTCTACCATGCTACATACATGCATCCAGCCAGACATATATGATCAGAGGAATTTGTGGCAGGAGCACTTTGCGTTGTTTGCCACACATTTGCTAGCCGATACCCAGCGTTCCCCTCGAGTTCCTCACCCACGCTCTTCCTGCTCCTCTATCTATCTATCGATTGGCGTGAAGTATCCAATGGCAAAAAGCGGATGTGCGCGAGGCCAGCGTGGCATTCGCTGGGTTGAAGCGTTATTGCAAAGTGGCCTGACAGCGACAATTGTGTGTGGCGCAACATGCGCCACGTTCCACACAACTTGCACTTTAGGAGGATGGATGTCAGGAATGTTAGCACAGCCACGGCGGGCGTGTCATCGCAAGCCGCCCGCGTGATTGACTGACTCGCTCGAGAGTGGGACGATCGAGCGATCGCACTTGCGGTTGCCCCTCCTCCCGCGTCACCAGGCCAATGCGCGACTGCCCAAGTTCCAAGGCCGATGCAGCGAATGCGGCGCTATTATGAGCTATAAATAGTGGTGAACGCCAACACTTTCGCGTGGCCTTGGCTGCGTGCTGGTCTTACTCGGCGCTCCTTGCGAAGAAGCGCTCGCGCATGTTGAAGCTGCGTGCACGCGCGCAGGCGTTGACCCGCTCAACACGCCGAGAAATCAGCCTGTCAGAGTCGATGAACACGCATAAACACCACTCACACAGCGGCAGAATGGTGCGTGGACACCGAACGAATCCTCGTGCGCCACCTCTCTGTGCCGCTCTCGACAATGCGCGTCTTCTTGCGACCAATCACCAGCGCGCGCGACGCCGAGTCAGCTTCGTCCACGCCAATCAGAGCGCCACAGAGCAGTTACAGCGCGTTCAGAGCGCACCGCTTCAAGTTGCGACGACCCGCAATTGACCTGACTGCCTGCTGTGCAGCGTCTGGGTCTGCCTTCTTTGGGGATTCTCCCGCAATGCTTGGCTGGCTGGCTGGCGGCGTCGCATGCGATCCATTGGTGTTGCCAGACAGATTGCGAATGGCGCACGGCACCTGTCATCTTGTCATACTGCGAGCGCGGCATGGGCGGCGAAGCTGCATGAAGAGCGCCATGTGTGGGCGTCGTAACCCTTGTTTGCGCTTTGCGCATGCTGCCTCGTCATCTCCTCAGCGGTTTCCAATTTGCGCAAATTGCAGCCCACACCCCCAACCCGTCACACAGACGCTGCTGCTGTTCCGCCTGTACCAAAAGAAAAAGAAAGTGAATGTGTGTAGTTTTCAGAAGAATCTAACCAGAGAATGCTTACCCTTCAAGTGAAGGGTAAGACACTTGCTAATATTCAAGCTGATGTTTATAATATACTCGCGATTTTTGAGTAATCAACGCGTACTTTTCACTCAAGATGAGCTCGATTTAGTTTACTTCTGCTTCGCTGCTGGGCTTTTTGCTGAGCGAGCGACACGGCCAACGGCGACGAGCGCGCTTCACAACCGAAAAGAACCACTCAAGCGACAACAACAGGCAGCAGCAGCAGCTCAGCACACAAGAGCTCAAGCTTCGCCTTCGCTGTCCCCACAAGCGCCCGTGTTCTCCAGCACACGCATCCAGCCAGCAGCGCCTTCAATCGCGTGGTACATTCACAGCATCTCTCTATTCCCCCAGTCACCGGCGCCAGTCTCCGCCCTCCACCGGACGAACGCCATCCCGCCACCACCACACGAAAGAAAAGCAAACAATCAACAACATGGCGTCGTATAATGTGAGCGCGTCTTCCACCGCAAGCATCTCGTCGCACGCGAACAGCAGCCCCGCGATCTCCGCTTCGTCCAGCAGCAACGGCACGAGCTCCAAACAGCAGCAGCAACAGCAGCAGCAGCTCCAACAGCAGCAGCAGAACTACCTGCTCCAACAACAACAGCAGTTCTTCCTCCAGCAACAGGCACAGTTCCAGCAACAGCAGCAGCGATCGGCATGTCGTGGCGGCGCCGCGCGATCCACTCTCGACTGTATCCAGGGAAGCACTGACGGACTCTACGGTATGAGCGCTCTCTGGCCCGACTGTCGGGACTTTCTGCGCAACGTCGTGCTCGGCAGCGAGTGCCGCAGCTTCTTCCAGCTCGAGCCGAACTGCATCTTCCTCAACCACAACGCGTATGGAACGGCGGTGAAGCCCGTGCTCCAGGCGCAGGCGCATTTCGTCAACCAGATGGAGCTCAACCCGGACCGATTCGTGCGCCGCGAAGCGCCTGTGCTGCTTCGCCAAGCCGCGACCAAGCTCGCGGGCTTCCTGCACGCGGAGCCGGAGGACGTCGTGTTTGTGACGAATGCGACCACGGGTATGAACGCCGTCTTGCAGTCGCTCGATCTCCAGGAAGGCGACGAAGTGTTATGTCTCAACCTGACCTGTAAGTCTCCTTCATGTTGATGATGTGTGGCTGGTCTGTCATCCTTCTCTCTCTTTCTTGGCAGGTGACTCATTGCGCTGTATCTGTTTGTTTGATCTATCTTGTAGACCCTGCTGTGCTCAACACGCTGCGCCACCTGTGTTACTGCACGCAAGAGTTTGTGGAGCTCAAGGTCGTGGACATTGTGCTCCCTCTCGCGAGCTACGATGAGCTCGTGGATCAAGTCGCGGCCGCCATCACGTCCAACACGCGCCTCGCTGTGCTGGATCACATTGCCAGCACGACGGGCTTCGTGCTCCCGCTCGAGAAGCTCATCCCGCTGTTCCATGCGCGCGGCATCCCCGTGCTGGTCGATGGCGCCAGTGCGCCAGGCCAGCTGAAGCTCAACTTGAACGAGCTCGGTGCGGATTTCTACGTCGGCACCGCCTACAAGTGGCTGTTCGGGTCCAAGTCCTGTTCCTTCCTGCACGTGACCAAGGCGTACCAGGTACGCGATCGCGTCGTAATCATCTATTCCGCGTCAACGTATTACGCCGCCTGACTGACTCATGCTATGATGTGTGTGGCTATGGATGACTTTCTGTATATTAACAGGGAACGGTGCGTCCTGTGGTGACGTCGCTGGGCTACGGCCAGAGCTTCGTGGAGGAGTTCTCGATCCAGGGCACGCGCGATGAGTCGAACTTTCTGACGATCGTCACGGCGCTCGACTTTTACGAGAGCGTGGGCTTTGAGCGCGTGTACGCGCACAACAAGGCGCTGATGGACTGGGCGTCGACGTTCCTGGCGACCTTGTGGCGCACGAACATCTTGTTGCCGCCGTGGCAGCGCGCGCCGTTTGTGAGCAACGTGCGCATCCCCGTGAAGTGGCCCGTGAGCGCGGAAGGCACGCCGTACTCGAACGAAGACGCGCTCCCGCTGTGCGACGCGATCATGGACTTCTTGGCGGACCAGTTCCGCATCGTCGTGCGCGTCGTGCCGTTCCAGAACGACTTTTACGTGCGCATCAGCGCGCAGATGTACAACGAGCGACGGGACTACGAGCAGCTCGGCGCCGCGATCCTGGAGCTCACGAAGAGCCCGTCGCTCGTGGACTACCTCTCGCAACTAAGCTTATAAAATATACCGCAGAGGACGCGAGGATTTCTTCTTTCTAGTGGGAGTGGAGCGTGCTGACGGACAGGAGACGTGGTGCTGGTGCTGCTGTGGAGTGTACTGTATTGAATATCGAGTGAGTCTGCGTGTCGAATGTATTTAGCAAGAGAAGAAGGCGCATTTTTAACCTTGCCACTATCGAGATTATGCCTCGCTTCTCCAGTCACATGAGCTCTTGCTGCACAGGTCTTCCTCCATAATCACTCGTGCCATAACCAGTGTGCATCATCATCAACCTTGTCTCGTGTTGCTCGCTTCGTGCCTCTTGGAAGGTTGCTTTCTTGATATGAACATGCAAGATTTTGCAAGTTCATAAATCAACAAGGTTTTGTTCATTAAACCTTGCAAATCAGGTTTATATGCATTTAACCTCATATATTTTCACGCAGAAATCCTTTCGCGCAATCTCTGCCAGAAAATCTTCAGATTTGTAACTGCATACTTTGCAATTAGACAAGTAAATGCAAATATGAAGAGATTGTGCAGACTGTACTTGCTTCAAGTTTGCCAAGATTCGATAGCCTCAGAAAAGGAAGTATGCAACTTAAGAGATCTTCTAGACCTGAAGACGAAGCGAAGGGGGGAAGGAACGAACGTGCTGCCATTTTGCTCTTGCCATTCTGCGAAACGCGCACAAACAAGAAGCAAGACACAGAGACACACGAGACTGACAGACAAGATGCAGGCAGCCCAGGCAGCGCAGGCGAGCGTGTCGGACGCGATGACGATGGAGGGCGCGATCCGCGCGGCCGGCCAGACGCTCGAGCACCTCTTCAACCCGAACCTGGAGCACGACAAGCGCATCCCGATCGACCTGCTGCACCAGGCCAAGGGCATCGCGTTCCTCACCGTCATCAAGGCGGGCTTCATCTGGACGGGCAAGGTCGGCACGGGCGTCGTGATCGCCAAGCTGCCGGACGGCCGCTGGTCGGCGCCGAGCGCCATCGGCACCTTCGGCATGGGCTTTGGCGCCGAGATGGGCGGACAGATGATCGAGTTCATGATCATCCTGAACTCGGACATGGCGGTCAAGAGCTTCATGCAGAAAGGACAGCTCTCGGCTGGCGCCAACATGGAGTTTGCCGCGGGACCGTACGGTCGCGCTGCCGGTGCGAACGCGAACTTTAGCGCGTCGGGCATCGCGCCGAACTACACGTACAGCCACAGCAAGGGTCTCTTCGGCGGCGTGGGGCTGCAGGGATCGGCGATCGCGGCGCGCAATGACATCAACAAGAAGTTCTACGGACGAGACATCACGCCGACTGAGATCTTGACTGGCGCTGTGGAGCAGCCAGCCGCGGCGTCGCAGCTTTACGACTCGATCAACCGCGTGATGAGCATCCCGCCATCCGGCAGCGGCAACTTTCTGAAGGCGCCAAAGTTTTTGTCGCCGTTCCTCGACCGCATGCCAACGCCTGCGGTGGGTCCAGATATCCAGATCGTGTACGACCGCGTGCTGGCGACGATTGAAACGATTGCGGGCGACGCCGGCGTCGAGGAGTTCAAGACGCGCTGCAAGGAGTACGGCCAGAACCGCAGCTCGGACGACGAGTTCGTGTCGTACCTGGCGAACTCGTTCTCGGCGGACCAAATGATCCACTTGATCCCGGATATTATCAAGCTGCTCCAGGACCAGGACAAGCGAAAGCACCTCTGGGACTTTTACCTCAAGCTGAAGGCGGAAGCGACCGAGGCCCGCCGAAGCTCTGTCGGTGAGACCAAGCCATCGCCATCTCTGTTCTAAACCACTTACTAACCCGCCAGGAGGTACGACCACCTGAGATTCCCTCAGCTCAACCAAACGCCAGTGAAAGCGTGAGCATGAGCAGAGCAGGACCCAGTCAGCAGCTCATCCAGATTCGTTTATTTTCCGTTTTGAAAATGCAATTTGTTTTTTGCGTGTGTGCGTGTCTATTGGGTGAGTGGTGTGAGTTCTTTCTCTTTTTATAATTATTGGGGGCTATCAGCGTACGCGAGATGCTTGGAGGCGAACTTGTCGCTTTTGGACTTCTTACTGCGCTTCTTCTTCTGGAAGAAAATATCAAAGCCCGTCGTGCCAGTCAAGCCCTCGGGCTGGTCTTCGTCGTTCGAGAGCAAGCTGGTGGTGTCGACACCCGACTCGTCGTCTGAAGACGGCAGCGACGCGTAGAACCACGAGGAGCAGAAGCGCTCCTTGTACGCCTCGAGGCTCTGCTTGTTGGTGCCGTAGGCGAGCGCGTTGAGCAGCGGCTGCAGCGGGTCGCAGATGCACTCCATGACGCTCAGGAACTTGTCTGGCGCGTGGGTCGCGCCAAAGTACTGCACGAGACGGTTGATCACGCCCCAGACCGAGCAGAGAAAGAAGATCACGAGGTACACCACCACTTTCTTCTTGAAGCGGTGCGCCATCGGGTCGTTCCGGAGGAACCGCAGGATGCGGTAGTACATCGCCGAGTTGAAGAGGAACACGACGCCGATCGGCGCGTAGAAGAGCAGCAGCTGCTGGAGCGCGCCGTCTCGCTGCCAAGCGCTCGGGTCTTCTGCTTGTGTACCTGGCGTCGCGTGCACCGCGATCCAGCACCAGCGGCGATCTGCTGGACCGACACCCAAGTGGCCCGTGAGCTGTCGCAGCACCAGAAACAGCAGCACGAGACCCGGCAACCCCCACCCGATGCAGCGGTACACCCACAGATACTTCTCCGGGTATTCGTTCCTGTGGCATATAGGTATTCGCGTAAGGTTTAGAACGGTTTGGACGTGGCTGATTGATTGGTGGCACAGAACGTTAGATGATGGGAGATCGTCACGCACCGCTTGACGATGATCTGGTAGAGGTGGAAGGCGAAGCACGCAGTCCAGAGGTACGACGCCAGGTAAAAGTACTGCAGCGTGAACGCCTGCAGGTAGCAGAGGCTCTCCACGCGCTCGTAGTGTTGCCCCATGCCGTTCACGACGATCGACCTGCATCGCAATATCCACACATACACATCCACCCACACGCACAGCAAGCCGGTAAGCGTGCCATTGAAAATGTGTCGCTCATACAGACAAGCCAACTGAACGCACATGGAGAAGCCAAACGCCGTGATGAGCCCCGCGAGCCCGAGCGACGCGACGATGCGCCGGCTGAGGTAGTTGGGCGCGCTGAAGCTCTTCCACGTGAAGAAGATGAACGCGCAGCCGGCGATCGACACGCTCGCGGACGCCACCACCAGCACCTGCTCCGCCACCAGCAGCATTGCCATCGCCATCTCTCGTTCTGTTCTTCTTCAGGCTTGGGATTGAATTGGAGCTCTTTGTGTGTGGAAAGTGTGAAGTGAAGGTGAGTTCTCCCTCCCAAAATGCATATTCGTGGCTTCATGTTGGACTTTTCCCTGTCATACCGCATAGGTCTCAACATTGTCATTGACCATTTCAATAATGCCGACAAACATTGAACACCTTCAGTTTACTGGAGTATGTGAGGATGGATTGGTGTCGGCACTGTCATTAGTACGCAGTCGTAGTATATATGAACGCAGCCTGCTGCTCTACGTTGTTATCTGACTGGCTGGATGGTCACTCTCCCAGCTTCGCGTGTTTCTGTCTGGATCCTGGACCAATCGCCTCTTGAACGGAGCTCTTGGAGGTCACGTTGAAGAGGTACATCTTCTTCTCCGACACAGTCTTGGGGCCTTCTTAATTGTCTTCTTCTTGCTTTTACATCTCACGGTCGCGCCTCACGCCATCTGCTCCAGCACGGCGCTGATGTACGGGCAGCTGCCGAATCGCGAGCGGATGCGGCGCAAGTTCACCTTCTCCGGGTAGTGCGCGTAGAGCCACTGGAGAATCTCCAGGTCGCGGTGGTTCGCAGCAAACTCGGCCGCCTGGTCTGTGCAGCCCTCACTGCGGTTCGCGTGTAGAAACAGCAGCACGTCAAAGTGGCCGTAGAACGCGGCGTTGTCCATCGCGTCGGTCGTGCAGCTCTCGTTGCGGTTCTCGTGCAGCCATCGCACGATTTCCAGCGAGCTCGCGCTGTTGACCGCGCCAGTGGTGCCCCCCTCAGCGCGGTTTTCATGGAGCCACTCGAGTACATGGAGGTGGCCGCCATCCGCTGCGCCGTCCATCGCATCGGTTGTGCATCCTTCAGTTCGGTTCTCATGCAGCCATCGAATGACGTCCAAGTGGCCGTTGCGAGCTGCTGAGTCCATTGCCGCCTCTGTGCAGCCCTCAGCACGGTTCGCATGGAACCATTTCACGATTTTCAAGTGTCCATTGCCCGCTGCGTCGTCCATCGCCTGTGTCGTACTCCCCTCGGTGCGATTTGCATGGAGCCACTGCACGATCTCGAAACGCCCTCTTCCTGCTGCGTCATCCATTGCGCTCGTCGTGCAGCCCTCGGATCGGTTCTCATGGAGCCACTGGACGGTCTCGAAATGCCCTTCCGCTGCAGCACAGTCCATTGCATCAGTGGTGCACCCCTCCGTGGTGTTTGCATGCAGCCACTTGACGATCTCCAAGTGGCCGTTCGTCGCAGCGCTGTCCATCGCTGCGGTCGTGCATCCTTCACGGAGGTTCTCGTGGAACCACTTGACGGTGTGCAGGTGGCCACCGCTCGCTGCACGGTCCATTGCGCTCGTCGTCGCGGTCGTGATCTCGAGCTCGTGGAGCCACTGGATGCACTCGAGGTTGCCGCTGTACGCCGCGTAGTCCGTGCCGTCGGGGACGTCCAGACGGTACCCGCGCTCAAAGAGGAACTTTGCGACTTGGAGCTGCCCGCCGTGGATCGCGTACCGGAACGCTTCGTTCGAGCGCTCTTCGAAGTTCGCGTCGATCCATTTCACGACCTCGAGGTGGCCATTCAGCGCCGCGCTGTCCATCGCCGCGTCCGTGCAGCCCGCGCTCTTCGGGTGCGCGTGGAGCCATTTGAGCACTTCAAGGTGGCCGTTGCCCGCCGCGGCGTCCATGAACTTGGGGCTCCAGATCACGTTCTCGTGGTTTGCTGCGAGCCACTCGAGAGTCGCGATGTTGCCCTGCGCCGCCGCCTTCTCCATGCCTTTCGACGCAAACCCACTGGGGCAGTACGCGTGCAGCCATTTCACCATCTCCAAGTTCCCGTTCTCGGCCGCGAACACGAGCCCCTTGCTGAACAGGAACGCCTTGTAGAATGGGTCGATCGCGTCCGACTCGAGCGCGTGCAGCCGGTGCAGCAGCGACAGGTGGTTGCGCTCGCACGCCCGCGGGAGCGTCCAGTACTGCGGCAGTCCGTAGTCGAGGAAGTCGCTCACGCGCTCCACGACGTGCAGCAGCGCCTCGACCGGCTGGCGCACGCCGCGGCACACGACCACCGCGGACGTGAGCACCGGCAGCCCCGCGCGATTGAGCTGCTTTTGTGGCATTGGCGTAGCTGCTGGTGGTGGTGATGGTAAACTGGTTGGGGCTGGGACCGGCTGCGTGGCCATAGCTGGAGCTGAAGCTGAAGCTGGTGCTTGTGGGTGCGCTTCGCCAGTCGCGAGGGTCGTGGCGCCGCAGCTTCTCTCTTTCTCAGCGGGACGGCGGTGGCGCAAACGCGACGATGCGGAACCCATCGACTGACGCTTCTTCTTTCCTGAATATGACTAGCGAATTTCCCAGTTGTATCGCCAGTTGAGATTTTCGAGCAGTAACAGTATGATGGAGGTTTTGAAACCTGTTAACCATCGATACCAGCTTTATAGAGGCTTATGCAATCAAATTTTGCGCATGTTGAAAAGTCCTACAATTGTCCTACAATTGTCCTTGATTTGCCATTTCTTTTGATGGCGATGGAATGTGTGTGGACGTGGCAAAGTCGTGGTGTTTCTAGCCTCTGCGCCTTGATGTCCTTAATGCAGGCCGCCTTTTTGAAAATGTGACTGCGCTTGGCAAGGGAAGCTTTGGATTTTAACTGAGTGGACTGCAAATCCAGAGCTCCGTGCGAGGCGCAACAGGCCAAATCATCCTCAAATAGGAGAATCAAACACCTTCAGAATCGAAGGATCTTCAGAATCGTATGCTCTTTATCGGAAGGAATTGACTTCAGATCTGATGATGCGTGTATATTTGTCTACTTTCTGCTCTTCATATTTGTATGGCACAATTTCAAATTATATACCGTTTGTTAGGACGGTCTCGACTCTCTACCCCTCCCTCTTCAAGCCGCCGCTGCTGCAGGTGGCTGTTGCTGTTGCTGTTGCTGCTGCTGCTGCGGTGGTGGGCTTTGCTTGGGCGGCAACACGGCCGCGAACTCGTGGTGGTTCTCCATCGCGTCCTTGTAGCCCGTGTCGAAGCGCAGCTGGTGGGTCGCGATGTCCACCGAGAGGTGGTACGACGTCAGCGACTGGCTGCGCCAGGTCCACGGCCGGATCAGCAGACGCTGGACGCGACTGGCTTTCGATTTCGAGTCTGATGGTGATACAGAGTCCAGTCCGTCGGTGGTGGTTGATGTAGATTGCAAAGCCCCAGTAGCGTTGCTGGGACCCGCGGTCAGCGACAGCGGCGAGATGACCTCGTGGGACGCCGTCATGTTGGGCAGCGCGCGGTAGATGTACGACGCCAGCGGCTTGTGCAGCGCGGCAGGCAGCAAGTAGCTCGTGAGCGTCGTCAGACCCGAGCGCACCGTGTCGACCGCCATCTTCTTCGCGTGGAACGAGATGTCCGACAGGGTCGTGTACTCACTCGACGGCAGGTTGACACCTTTGAAGTTGCTCACGCAGCCGTCAATGTACCTTTGCCCGCGGTGCACAATGTACGGTCGTCCCGAGAGCGCGAACGGCACGAGCGCCGACGCCGTGATCGACTTGATCAGGTCGTCGAGACTCGTCCACGAGTTGTGGATCTCGCCCTGCATGGACGGGAACTTGGTCACCGCGATGTGCAGGTGCTTCTCCTCCACGCGCTTGTACACCTCCGGGTCGTCCGCCCAGAGCTCGTTGATCGTCACGTCGATGATGTTCGCGTAACGAGTGTAGCCGCTGTACCACGAGTAGTTGGCCGGCACCATGCGCTGCTGGTTCGCGAGGATCACCTTCCAGGCGGCGTGCACGCTCGTGCCGGCCGCCAGGAGCGTCGCCGCCCAGGAGCCGCCCGAGCACCCGGAAAAGTGGCAGTCCGACACGTCAAAGTGGTCCTGGATGTACGCGGCGACGCCCATCTGGTACGTGAACATGCCGCCCGAGCTGGAGAACGCGATCTCCACGTGGGAAGGCTCTTGGTCCACTGGTGATGAAGATGGGGGACGAGAGCTGACGAGCGGCTCGCCTTCGCTCGGGTTGAGGCGCATGGTGACCTCGCTCGCGTCCAACTCCATCTCGTCGGTCGAGTGCGATCGCGGGAGGTCGCCGATGTGCTGGTGGTGGGAGTTCGGGATGAGGTCTTCCGCCTCAGCGCTGCGCATGGTCATTGTCATAGTCATGGTGCTGCTGACAGATGTGTGTGTTGGTTCTGGATGGCGGGCTTGCTTGGTGTGTTCGTAGCAGGCGTCTGGTTCAAGACTGAGCCCCTCGGTCGCAACTCAAGCGCGTGAGTGTAGATGCAGAGCTCAATGCCTTCGCTCTCCACGAATTAACGAGGACACGACGACGGAGAGCGCGCCAAGAAGAAGACGGCGACGCCATCTCAGAACCACCATGCTGTTCATCGTGCTTTCCCACAAGTCTCGCTGTGATGCAATCAGGGAAGGATCGTGGCAAGAAAGGCGCGTCGCCAAACCAGAAAATACTCGCTGTTCATCTTCTGCACAATTTGTGTTGTCTGACCAAGACAAAATATTTTGGCATCTTAGCTATTGTATGCTTCAATTGAGTGGAAGGTGAAATGTTTTTTTGAGACCATCACTCCTGTCTCGAGTTACATCATGGAATCTGAAGAGCTACGACATCGAGCAGCTCCTTGAGATCTGGAAAAGGCACGCGTCTCTGCCGAAGATGCGGAGAACGAAGAACGAGATGACACATGCGCGTCTACATACACAGGTCTGTATTCTATCCATCCGCGGCGAGTTGCGCTCTATTGGGATCGAGGGACGCTCACACGAGCGGAGCATTCGCAGCCCTTAGTGTGGGCTCTCATGCGGAACTGTTTGTGACGCAAAATGACACTACGCGTATGGTGAGCATGACACTACTCGCTGAAGAAAAGCGCCGCTCTGAGCACATAATAAAGCGGCAGGAAATACTAAATGCATGCGCGTGGTGGTTAACGTTTGGGCTCAAAGCCGCGGGCTTCCTTTCATTTTGCTAGTCAGTCGATCAAATGAGACAGAGGAACAGAGAGATTCATGCAACAGGATGCTTTTCCGTTCAACTTGCTGAGGCTGTAGCCATTTCGGGATTCGTCTCCAGTGTGCCTCTTGGCGGGCATTATCCACTCCTGTCTCCTAGCTTAAAGCTAGGCAATTCATGGCACAGCACGAACACCTCAACAAGCACATTCTTTTCACGCACACAACATATTTCATTAGTGTTTTAGCTGGGCAAAAAAAGAAGAAGTTAGATAATGGTACTCTTGACGTTAACGAATGGATGGGACACAAATCGAAAGAGCGGTAGCTCACGCATGCGCGACTGACTCGCTTTAGTGCGCCTTCGCCTTGAGCTCCGAGAACGCGCGGGTCGGGTCGTCGCCGAGCGGGTCCTGCACCGACTTGTGCGAGTGGCCGTGCGCCTTCGCCTCCTTCATCTTGTCCCACACGCCCGTGGCGCGCTTGCGCTCCGTGATCAGGCCCAGCGCCGCGAAGATGTCAATCGTGAGCTTCGTCGGGTTGAACTGCTGGGTCACGCCGAACTCGGACGTGGCGTAGTCGTACGGGAACTTGTGGTGCCAGTTGTGCCAGCCCTCGCCGATCGCGCCGAGCGACACGAACCAGTTCTCGCGCGGCGGGATGGTCTCGTCGTACGGCGTGTAGCCGTAGAAGTGCGCCGCGCTGTTCACGAGCCACGTCGCGTGCAGCACCAGCACGTAGCGCAGGAAGCCCAGGACGAAGAGCGCGTTGTACCACGACTCGCCGCAGACGTACATGCCCGCGAGCATCGGCGCGACGAAGCACATGAAGAGCTGGCCCCACGGGTTGAGCTTCTCCTGCAGCACGACGGTCCAGTCGGCCCACAAATCGTCAAAGTTGAGCTTGTTGCCGGCCTCGATCACCTTCGGGTCCTTCTTCACCATGAGCCAGCCCACGTGCGCGAAGAAGAAGCCGCGGCCCGAGTTGTGCGGGTCCGCGATCGTGTCCGAGTACTTGTGGTGCACGCGGTGGTCGCGCGTCCAGTGGAAGATCGTGCCCTGGTTCGCCAGCGAGTTGCAGAGCATGAGGAAGAAGCGCACGATGCCGTGCGCCTTGTACGAGCGGTGCGACCACAGGCGGTGCGCTCCCATGGTGATGCCCAGTCCCGAGAGGTAGTACACGTACACGCCGAGCGCCAGCGTCGACCACTTGGCGCTGAGCAGGCACTGCAGCCCGACGATCGCGCCGATGTGCACCACGCTCAGGTAGTAGATCATGAACCAGTTGGCCTCCTTGATGAGCTCGCCCCAGGTCGCCATCGTGACTCTGTGTTGAGCTGAGCTGAGCTGCTGTCCTGTGCGAAGAGAGAGGAGAGGAGGAGGCTTGAGCAGGAGCGGGTAAATGCGCGAATGAGCCACTGGTTTGACAGTTCAATGCGGCAAAGACACTCGCGGTGGCAGTGGGCCACAGTCAGACAGGAGCGTGCGTGGTCCGCCGTCTGTCCGACCCTCACGCCTTTGCTGCCTTCGTGCTGCGCCATTCACACGAGACCATCGAATGGCTTCGCAGCTCTTCGCAGGTGATTGATGTCATTGATTGATGTCATGTCAGGTTCTGCCTGTTGTCATCTTCAATGCCTCCCCGTCTACCGCCATCGCGTTGTATGGGGAAATGTATGTGGACCGACATGGCGGTAGAGAATGGCGGTACGTCGTCGTTTTCGGTGACGTTATGCCAAAGGAGATGATGACAAAATTGACATTCTTGGTGAAGGAAATCGTACTTGAACGAGAACGTACCCTTTTTCATCTCGATGGTGCTCGTTCAAGTGCGAATTTAGACATTTGCCAATGTCTAAACATGCCAAACGAAAGGATGTAAATGTGCTTTTTCGGTTAATTTATGGCCCAACTGGTTGCTTCATGTCTGACATCAGTTCTACTGTACGACTCAAGGTGGGGTTCAATTGCTCCTTGACTGTACCGCCTGGGGTATAAATGTTTGTTTATTGTCCCCCTCCCTGTGACCTGTCGCACTCCCTCCTCTCCCTCACGGGGGGGACAATACTGACAGCTGGTGCAGAATCCGTCCTTTACCACCCCATGGGTTCCAGCTCAAATTCCCCACCCTATTCGCCTACCCCTCTCCTCTCACCTTCATTATATTACTGAACTAGTGGACTACAATCTACGGGCGGTATAATTATACGTAGTGCCTCCTCGTGGGGTACTAAATTGTACCAGAGATACATTTAAGATTAATTCAGTAAATGTAGTGCTTAATTATTATTGGAGAGAACAAATCGGAGGATTGAAGAACCAGTTCGTTGGCATTGAGCATTC
>JAADVK010000634.1:0-19689 GCA_023334975.1 Globisporangium sylvaticum | reverse complement strand
GCGAAGAAGTACCAGGACTACGCACAGGAATGCAAGCAGGAGGTGATCGACGGCAAGCGCGTCGTCGAATGGGAGGCGGAGCTGAGTGCCTACAGCAGGAAGACGACCGACTTCGAGCGCTTCAAAGCTTACGTGGAGATAAAGAACGAGGTGAACAGGCATCTGAGCCCGTGTACAACGAGTACGTCTTCCGGAAGCTGGACCTGGGGGGCTTCATGCGTCGCCAGATAACGGAAGCTCGTCTCCTGAAGCGGTTCGAGAAGCTGTTCGGAAGCGGAGCAGACACGATAGTCGCGATCGGGGATTGGGGCCAGAGGCAGCACCGCAGGTTCAACGAGCCCGTCAAGGGCAAGGGCTTCAGGACGATGTTTCGGAAGGTGGGCTACGACGTGTACCTGGTCGATGAATTCCGCACCAGCAGCAGGTGCAGCGCGCGCGAACAGGGCGAGTGCAAGACGTTCCGGGACTGCAAGAACCCTCGACCGTACAGGAGCGGCTTATCGGATCTTGCTCAAAGCCCAGTCAACCAAGAGAACATGAGACCTCGCGAGCGGAACGCCGCGCTTCTCCGAGTTGCGACAGCACTCTGGTGGCTCTGCCTCTGCTTGATAGCCGCCTCCGCTCGTGCTCAGCCAACTTCAGCAACCACTGCGCAGTACCTTCGGATGCAATGGGCGGAAACCGACATCGTGCGCGTCACTTTTGCAGAACCGTATCTGAAAGACGCAATGGAGACTTACTTTGAGGCGTCCGACGTGAATGTGGTCGACATCCGCGAGCCATCGTTCCCCGCGGACCTGGAGCCGGCAACGCGATCCACTTTCCGCCTGCTCTTCATGATCACGAGGGACCCAGCGACGCTGTCGACCGCTGCGAATAGCACTCAAGGAGATTTTCAGCCTGACGCGCTCGCAGCCTTTCTTCAAAGCAGTCTGCCGTCGCTCCAGACTCCGACAGAACCTTCCTTGAACGAAATCGGGAGCAGCATCAGCAGCAGCAGTGGAGACTCTGTCGCATCAGCAACAGTCAACCAAACCACAACGAGTCTGGTGCCCTTCTTCCCAGCGTCCAGCGTCAGCTTTGAGACCGTGTCGACAGCGGATGCTCAAGCGCTCGGTCCATTTCCAGCTCTCGCGCCGGCCGGTCCGCCGTCTTCTCCAACAGAAAGCTTCATGCTGCTTCACGTCTTCTTTCGGAACATGCCGTCGCCTGTGAATTTGACGCAGGGGGTGATGTACCAGACGTCTCGCGGTTCCTGAAATTGACCTCCATCGCGGACATTTACGCCGCGGGACCTCCGGAAGTGCCAGCAAACACTGTGCTCCAAGTTGAACAGAGCTACTATCTGGTACTGCGCGGACAGTATCAGAATCTGACGCTGGAAGCTCGAGAGACGCTGGCGAATCTGCTGCTCTATGGAGACCCAGCGCGCGAGATCGACGACTTTGAGAACAACGACGGCTTCTTCGCCACCACGCGCGCGTCGATGTTTCTCGATTACATCATGCCGGCTCAAGCGCAAGCATCCGCATCGGATCGATCTTCTTCTTCCTCAGGAGTCACCACCACGACCCTCGAGATCTCCATGATGGAAGCGCTGTTCTCGTACGCGTTCAGCTCCATCACCATTGGCCAGTTCCCGCCAGGAAACCCGCCCGCGCCAGCCCCTGCAACGCCTTCGACTGTCATTCCTGGCGTGTCCACAGACGTGCTGGCTTCGAAGATGCGCAAGCGCCAGCGCTTCCTGTACAATGCAACTACGTTCGCAAGCAACAGTGCATCATCGCAGTTCCCCGCGTCAGTGACGTATCCATCTTCCACGAGCGTGATCCAGGCGAACGCCACCAGCTCGTGCACAATGGTGAGCGGATTTTGCACGTACATTTACTGGAAGAACTCCGTGCCAGCACTCGGCGACGTAATCCTCGACGCATTTCAGGACGAGGCTATTGGCGAACAGATCTCGCTGAGTAGCGCGATTGATGCCTGTCATTCGAGTCTCAACGTGAACCAGCCCGAGTGGAGGAAGCTCGTGAACGCCAGCGCGTGCTTCAGCAACTACTCCTGCCCCATTTCGATGCAAATGCTGGTCCCAAGCGCAGCCAACCTGGTCGGAAAATGGCGGACTCGTCCTGAGCAAAAGATTCAGAAACTTCTCTATCAGCAGCAGCAAGGAGAATCGCTATTACCAGATCTTCAGATCCCACTCGAGCTGGTCCTCAACTCTGAAATCGTGAAGACGGACAGCAGCTCGGTTGGAGACCCGCGGGAGTTGGAGCTGAAGCTGCGAAGGCTGCTCGAGTACGCCGACATCTCCGTTGAAGTTGAGTTTGACAGAATCGATAGTGCCTCGGGGCTGCGAACGATCCAGTGGGGCATTGTCTACGATCGCTGGGTGGGGAGTCTTCCTCGCTTCATACCCGACGCAAGTTCTTCGATGTGGACGCTTTTCACGTACCCATCGCCTCAGCAGGACTTGTATCTGGAGGTGCTCAACAAAACAGCGTTAACCAGCGATGACACGCTCACAGATGGCAGTAATCTCACATCCATTCCAGTTTAGCAAACCGCGCTTACTTTCACTATGAACGATAAATCATACTCAGGAGTACAATTCAAGTCATTATACATGCTTACCACTTGTCTCGATTTGTTCTTCTGCCGTACGAAATGCCTCACAAAAACATCTCGCTCTTCTTCAAAGCATGTGGAAATGCTAACGAGTCCAGACCCGACAGTGTCTGATCTAAACCTATGCCGAAGCGATAAATGCTGCGACAGTGAGCGCAGCACACAGTAGCGAGAATGAGGAGGTTGTAGTTGCGGCTGATGACAAGGAGGGAGCAGGAGTAGTCGATTCAGCTTGACTTGACGCGTCAGTGAAGAACACAAACCTGATGCTTGATTTGTACTTGCAGCCTGACACGGAGTTTGGCAAATGGAAGCACACGTTTGCGAGCTTCGTTTCCATCTCCTCGAGACCGTCGTCGACTGTGGCTGTAACAGCCTCAGAAGAGCCCGATGAAGAACTGTCGGCGACCAAATTCGGCATCGAGGTCTTGAGCATAGTGTCGATGGCGCCGGCCATCAGCTTCACAGAGCTGTTTGGCTCTTTCGCCCAGTCGATCACGGTTTGCCCCTTCAGACACTTGCCGTCCGCAAACAGATCTGTCATCTCCATCTCTGCGATCAGTGGCATCTTGCTCATCTCAGTCAGCATCAAGTTCATTGGCTCGAAACACGAGTCGATCGCCGTCTGGTTCTTGAAAAACTGGTACGCGTCCCCAGACGAGGTGGTAAATGTCTCTCCAGCCATGGCTGCGCAAGCTTGATTGTTCGGGATCTGCGCCATCTTGAAAAGGTCGTCCATGAATGCGCCAGCGCTTAGCGTTTCAAGCCACGCCTGACCACACGTTGTGTTCTTCGCTTCGCCCGTGTTGCTGTCCTTGTACGTCTTCACCGCGCAGACCATGTCTCCGACTCGCCTCGTCAACGACTTCAGCGAGTCTTCTGGCTTCGCTCCAAGTGCTTGTTTCATCTCAGCGTCCATGTCATCGCAGCAGGTTCCTCCAGATGCAATCAGCGCAGGCAATGTCTTGGTATAGATCGTGTCCAGACATGGCATGACGGTCTCGTTCAGCAGCGGGCAGATAGACGTGCTAATCGCATCGCCATCCAGGCTTGCAAGCGCACCCAGATCCTGACCAGACGTCATAGCAGAAGCAGAAGAAGAAGACGACGACGATGTCGACTTCAGCGACGACGTGACCAAGCCAAGGCACTTGGTCAAACTCGGGTCGCTCAGCGCCGCCATGCCCACCGCGAGGATGTCGGCCGAGCCGATGCACTTGGAGAGCCACGGGAACGCGGCGTCGACAGGCGCCAGCATCTCGTCGATGGTGAGGTCTTGGTCATCCGCGCCACCGACTTTCAGCAGCGAGAGCGCGGAGTACAGCGGCGCGCTCTTATCGACGAGCGTCGTGCAGGTTTTCGCCGTCGCAGCCTCCGCGCCATTATTGCCGACGAAGGCTATTGCTGCAGCGAGCGTGAGCGCGAGATACCGAGCGCGAAGAACTGTCATTGCCGTCGTCAGCAGCCGACACCTGCGAGCGCTTGCTTTTGCTTTGTTCTTTCAGAGAGAAATGCGAAATGTGGACGGTGAAAAGGTGTGGGGCTCGTTTTCTGTTGGAAAGGACAACAGGAAAGCTCATCTCAGAGAGTTCGGTTCAGTTGACAAGAGCGTACATTATGTGTGCGTCCAATTATGCAGGGTTTTTAAGAGGAACTCCGTTCATTCCCACAAAGCCACAAAAGCCACAGTTTTTGGCGCCAAATTCGCCAAATTGTCCAAACAGCTGAGGAGCACGACAGCAAACGCAACGCACTCTCTCGATCTTCGCGATGATGGTGAATGGCGGCGGCGGCGTCCCCAGCGGCGGGAACGCGGCGGGCGGCGCAGGCAACAAGCGCGGACGCAACGGCAACCCGGCGAACCGCTCGGCCGCGTCGCTGAACCCGACCGGCGCGCCGGTGGCGCTGCAGGTGGACACGACCGCGGAGGCGGTGAAGACGCGCTTTTTGCAGTTTCTGTGTGGATATGGACAGCAGAACGAGCCAGAGGCAATGGATGACGACGGCGGCAGCGGAGAGAACGGAGATGCGGTACGCCCCACTGTGAACTACAGCCACCAGGCAGAGGTGATGCGCAACACCGAGACGTCGTCGCTCTTCGTGGACTTTACGCACGTGCTCGAGTTCGACCCGGACCTGGCGCACGCGATCCAGGCGCAGTACTACCGCTGGGAGCCGTACCTGCGAACGAGCGTGTTCGAGTTCATCCGCATGGAGGACGCCGCGTACACGATCAACGAAGATGCGAACAAGACCCAGCGCGAGTTCTTTGTCTGCTTCTACAACTTCCAGCACGTCTCCCAGTACGTGTTTCATGTCCTACTACGTATCATACTCGCTGCCACTTTCGATGAAGGGAGCTTATAGTGCTGTGTGACTCACTAACATGTGTGATGATGGTACAACAACAACAGCATTCGCGACCTGCGCACTCGCAGCATCGGAGAGCTTGTGTCTTTCTCGGGCACCGTGACGCGCACTTCGGAAGTGCGACCAGAGCTGCTCTTTGGCGCGTTCACGTGCGGCGAGTGCGGCGGCGACACGACAGGTGTGGAGCAGCAATTCAAGTACACGGAGCCTGTGAAGTGCCAGAACCCGTTTTGCCCCAACACGTTCACCTGGGAGCTCAACACGGAGAAGAGCGTGTTCGTCGACTGGCAGCGCGTCAAGGTGCAGGAGAACAGCGACGAGATCCCGCCGGGGAGCATGCCGCGCTCGATCGACGTCATCCTGCGCCACGAGAACGTCGAGCAGGCGAAGGCTGGCGACCGCGTCGTGTTCACAGGAACGATGATCGTCGTGCCAGACGTGTCAAAGTTCGTGCGCGCCGGTGGCGAAACCGCAGTCGCGACGCGCGGCAACCGCGGAGGCGGCGGCGAGAACAGCACGCACGGCATGGAGGGCGAAGGTGTCCGCGGCTTGAAGGCGCTTGGCGTGCGAGAGCTCACGTACAAGACGTGCTTCCTGGCGTGCTCGGTGCAGACGATGGAGCAGCGCTTCAACAGCATCTCGATCCGTAGCGAGTACGGCGACGACGAAGGCGGAGAGGGAGTGGACGCAGCGCAGGAGTTCAGCGAGGAAGAGATCAATGCGATCCAGCGCATGAAGCAGGACCCCGACAGGTACATCAAGATGGCCAAGTCGATCTGCCCGAGCGTCTACGGGCACGACGAGATCCGCAAGGGCATCCTGCTCATGCTCTTCGGCGGCGTGCACAAGTCCACGCTGGAGGGCATCAAGCTGCGCGGCGACATCAACGTATGCATCGTGGGCGATCCGTCGACCGCCAAGTCCCAGTTCCTCAAGTACATCTGCGGCTTCCTGCCGCGCGCGATCTACGCGTCGGGCAAAGTGAGTTCTGCCGCAGGTCTCACGGCGTCAGTCACACGAGACGCGGACAGCGGGGACTTTTGCGTCGAGGCCGGCGCGCTCATGCTCGCCGACAACGGCATCTGCTGCATCGACGAGTTCGACAAGATGGACCCGATGGACCAGGTGGCGATCCACGAAGCCATGGAGCAGCAGACGATCTCGATCACGAAAGCCGGCATCCAGGCGACGCTGAACGCACGCACGTCGATCCTGGCGGCGGCGAACCCGTACAACGGCCGCTACGACAAGACCAAGACGCTCAAGTACAACGTGAACATCTCGGCGCCGATCATGTCGCGCTTCGACCTGTTCTTCGTGATCCTGGACGACTGCGACGAGACCACGGACCAGAAGATCGCCGAGCACATCGTGAACATCCACATGCCCGCGGCGCTGCAGGTGTCGACGCACACTGGCGCGTACTCGGAGGAGGACCTGAAGCGCTACATCAAGTTCGCGCGCACGCTCAACCCGGTGATCACCCCCGAGGCGAAGCGCATGATGGTCGCGTGCTACCGGAGTCTGCGCGAGAACGACGTCGTGAGCAACGGCCAGACGAACATCGCGTACCGCATCACGGTGCGGCAGCTCGAGTCGATGATTCGCCTGTCCGAGGCGCTCGCGCGACTCGACCTGACGGAAATTGTGCAGGTGTCGCACGTGCAGGAGGCGTACCGGCTGCTGAGCAAGTCGATCATCCACGTGGACATGCAGAACGTCGAGCTCGCGATCCCCGTGCTCTCGAACGACGATGACGGTGATGATGGTGATGACGGCGATGATAATGGACATGGCGGCCAGAGCGCGAAGACGAACGGCAGCCACTCGCAAGGAGATAACAGCAGCATTAGCAGTGTCCAGACAGGTGGTGATAAGGCGGCGACGAGCAAGACCTCAGGTACAGATCCAGCCGCAGCGGTAGCAGGCAAGGGCGACATCTCGATCTCGTTCGAGCGCTACGCGACGATCCAGAAGGCGGTGAGCCGCTACATCCGCGAGAAGGAGGAGATCGCGCTGTCGGCCAAGTTCGCGCGTCGAGCCGCACGTGCGCAAATTGGGTCCGATGCCGCTGAAGCAGGAACTGGCGATGGCGCTGCTGATAATGACGACGATGAGGATGATGAGGATGACGATGCGGGCGTGATGCAGGGCGAGCTGGTGACGTGGTACTTGGCGTCGCAGGACATCACGTCCGAGGCGCAGCTCTCGCGCGAGAAGAAGATGATCTGCTCGGTGATCGACCGCCTCGTGCGCGACAAGATCCTCTCGGTGGTCGACCTCGAGGACGACGACAACGACGTCATGGGTGGCGACAATGACCAAGACCAGGATCAGGAAATGGAGGAGGACGAGAGCAAGGACGATGGCGTGAACAGTAATGAAGAGGACGACGACATTGACGAGGACGACAAGACCAAGGACCCGAGCTTCAACGGCTTTGGCGGCGGGTCCAAGCGCCGGAAGCCGCGGAAGAAGCTCACGCCCGAGCAGATCGAAGCCAACAAGCAAGAGCGATATTTAACTGTCCACCCGAACTACGCGCTCGACTAAGAAAGCCGATAGCTGCCGATGCAGCCAGTGAAGTGTGTGAACAAGGCAGTCGCACTGGTCGTGTGAATGGACAGGAGCAGGAAGGAGTAGGACGGATGGACTATGAAATGAACAAATACAGGGGCCACTCGGGTCGGAAGTCGATGCATTTGCAATCATTTGACGAAATGGCTACAGAATTTCCTAAATAAATGGAGCTCTTCAAGATCGATCGGATCGTTTCCGTGTGGCCCACAGCAACTTCTAGATTATCCAGAAATGGGAGAAACTCCGATTCTTGAGTTTTTCGGAAGGTTTTGTCTTGACAAAATTGGCACTTCTCCAGCATTCTGGAAGTGTATTTGTATTTGTATTTGTATGCGTGGATGCACGGTTTTTGCCCGTCCGTCGTCGTTCTGTACCGTAAATATCTGTCCTTTCCTAGAAATACTGCAGAGACTGGGCATGTCACACTCAGATTCAGGTCTGAGACGACCGTCGTTTCTCCACACCATTGCTCGCGCAGAATGAAATGAGCGCTCCTCGATCAGACTCAGATCTGACGCGCTGGATCCAGCGCATCCCGCTCCCTCCCTCCCCTTGCCTCAACTTGCCAGCCTGGCTCCATCTTGTGACTCACCGCACCCAGCTCCTTTGTTTCGAAGTTTCACCTGGAGTTTGTATGCGGAGCTGCTCGCTTCTCCATCCCTCTCACAAACACAAATCCACATGGACCGCACATCTCTTGCACTCTTTTGTGCTGGCCACTTGTTTATTTTTCCGCAGCCATACGAAAGCCAAGTCAAATATATATTCCCCCTAGCCCGCTCTCATCGAATCACCCAGCCGCTAAAAACCAGCTTTTTGCTTTTTTGGGTGCGTCGCTGCTTTCTCTGCCTCAACAAGTGGCAATAACAAGCAAACAGCAAATGAGCGAGCGTGCTTGATTGACAAGCAAGCAAGCAAGAAGCTGGGCTTGCAAGACGAAGCAGAAACAGCAAGCGAATCAAAAGCAGCATGGCTAAGATGCTGACAGGTGATACACGGTACAATTTGTGATGATGACCATCGCGGAGCACGCTTTTGACATGTCCGTGGGATGCTCTTTGAGTGTGACTCACCTGTCTGGCTTGATGTCCAGCCGCCCAGCAATGCCTGCTGCGTCACCAAAACAGAAATCAAAACCAAACGCAGCGAACGAACTTCAACGCGCTTTGATGCGTTGATGTTATTTTGTGCAAACAAAGCCAATCACACTGATCACACTTACACTAAAAGACAGCCTTCGCGTCGACTGAAGAGCACCAGCAAACAAGCAGAGACACATGTGTCATTGTGTGCGGCTCGCTGGCTTCGTATCCACACACATAAACCCGACCCCTGCTGCTTTTTTGGCTTGCCCTTCACGATCTTCGCTTGTTCGGGGGAAACAAGCTTCGATCGAAATTTATCGCGATCGCAGCCTATACCGTCCATGGAAAGTGCATTGGCGCGCAGAGAAATAAGGTGCTGTTATGGATGGATAGGTTTTGCAGTTTCAAACCAAAAGAAAAGTCCAGAAAACGAGAAATGTCCATAATGCATGCAAGTTAAATACATCGCCTGCGAAACAAAAATCCACGGCAAACAATCCACGCAACAACGTCACAACGACTGTCTCGCTCTTTCTCTGGCGCTTCCAGGTTTTTCGTTCCCCAGCCCTCCCTCTCGCAGTCATTTTAAAATTGGCTGTCCCAGCTGCTGCGCTCACTTCCGTAGATTACCGATTCCCAGTCTCAGCTCGATACAAAAGTGCAAACCAGCCTGGTTGCGTGGATAAATTACATTCGTGCTGAAATTCTTGCTCCTCTCCGACCAGACCTCCTAGAATTGGGTGGTTTGCTCCGCGAACCATAGATACCGATTCTAAAACCATGCGCTGCCAAAACAAGCGATCCGTTTCCTCTTGACTTTTTGCTCGTCTGGCTGTCTTGCCCAGTCTGATCCAGAGTGGAGGTGCTTTAGCGATTGCAGGGCGGTGAGAGAAGGAACTCTCACATAGGCTGTGATGCATCGTACTGCTTCGCCTCAATTGACACCCCATCTGTATTTCTACGCAACACAAACTTCGCAATATGTGAACGAGAACTGGCAACCGCAGTGCTACGGGTTTGAGGACGGCGGCTTGCACAACTCCCGCAAATCATCCACTTTCCAGAGGAAGCCATCAATGAAAACTGTTTTGTCGTAGCCCACACCAAGATTGACTCGGCTATATTGATTGCAGAAAGAGAGACGATAGCGTGGATGCTCCAAAGCGCTCGAGATCGAATCAATGGTAGTCATTTCTGTGCGCCATGAAGTTTTTCGGATCGGTGAATGGACGACAAATCGCATCATTTCTATCGATTCATGTTTGCAGTGTTTCATATTGTTGAGTGGATCATCGGGTCGTGGCGTCGATTTGCGTTGTGAGCGCGCAAGCCTACCAAACATGCTTGCAAGCATGCCATGCAACGAGATGCAGACATTCCATATTTGATTCCCCCATAATTAAATGATTTAGGTAAAGCCGGTAGCTGCCAATTTTAAGGAGGTGTGACAGACGGTCCTGCCTTCCAAATCAGCTGAGGGTTCGGGCTGGTCCACACAGGCGCCAGAGCGTGGTACGTTGGGCTATTTTTGGCGTTTCTCGTCGTAAACTACGCTCCAGGTTGTCTCTCTCTCGGTTTTCTTTCCCTTGTTCTTCCCCCCTTGTTGCTGTTGTCCTCCCTTTTCCGCCTTGCTTGCTTTGCTTGCGCTTGTTTTGCGCGTGTGTGTGTTGTGCGAAGGCGCTTGCTTTGGTTTGGTTTCTTTGCTTTGCGTGTGGGCTGCTCGCTCTGGCATTCCAGAAAAAGCAAGCGCCTTCGCACTCCCCACATCACCACCACCACACACACACAAGCCATGTACGCAAGTCCGCGCTACAGCACCCAGCGGTATGGAAGCCCGAACCACCGCCACCAGAGCTCCTCGTCGGGCTACTCGCCGACCAAGGGCTACGGCGGCGGCAGCTACGACCACGCGCAGCAGCAGCGCCACCACTACTCGCCGCCGCTCAAGCAGAGCAGCAACAGCGGGTACCACCACCACGCACAGCAGCAGCAGCAGCAGGCGCGCGGCTACGCCGAGTACTACAACAGCAACCAGTACCAGCACCACTACCAGACGGACGGCACGCACTACTACCACCACTCGCACTCGGGCTCGTCCACGGCGTCTTCCTCGCAGGACGGCTACTACGGCGACGACATGGACGACCTGGACGACTACAGCTCGTACGGCAGCAGCTCCGGGTCCCCGGAGATGACCACCGTGCCAACGGTCCCGACGTCGATCGCGCTCAGCCTGTACGAGACCGGCAAGACTCCATCGGGCAGAGTCTTGGTCACGTCGGGCAACCAGACCGTCGAGTTCTTCTCGTGCGTCGTGAACGCGCCCGTGGGCATGTCGCGCGGCGTGTACGTCGCCGAGTAAGTCGAGCGAGCGATGCAAGATGGCAACGAGAGAAACCCAACTCTGCTTCTTCATTTCTTATTTACTCGCGCGCGAACGAACCCCAAGAGCCACACCCCCTGTCCAACTACATCCAAGCAACACACACCTCTGCAGCTGGCTTCCTTCGACCCATCCTCCCATATTACCCCTGTATCAATAACATGGAGCGAGCGCGTCGAAGATTCAGCCAGCCATACGAGAGAGAACCAACCAACCACCCCAGCCCAGCCCACCACCACCAAGTTTGTACAAGAGAGAGAATGCAGAAGAGAAGCAAGTTTTTTATTATCAGCCATCCCACCATCCAGTACTGTAGCCCCAAGCCAAGCACCAGCCTCCACGCCACGCATCCCACGCCAGCGCCATTTTTTTAAGAGAGAGAAGCTCGCAAGTAGCTTTTCATTTTTTTGTAGAAGTAGATGATTTGAGTTATTAGTATGCGGTCGACCGTCATGGCGTTAGTATGGCAGGTTTCTAATATTAATAGGAGAATATGATCAAGGAAGTAGTTTTTATTCATTCACACACACACGCGCGCCTCACGACACCTTGGGGCTTTGTTCATGCGCGTCATGAGCTTTTGGGACTCACTCGCTCATCGGTGCTCGTGATGATGAGAAAAGAACGAAAGGATCGCTTGAAGCTCGTTCATGAGAGAAGTGATCTGATTACCAAGTGCGCCGGTCTCTCGATGAGAAAAAAAGCAAACGAAATGGATTCATTCGCAGATCATGTCGTAAAATCGTCTGCTTCACGAATGAAGAGCTCATGCCAAATGAAGAGCTCATTCCATGCGAGTGAGTCCAAACGAAGAGCTCATGAAGATGGAGTGAACGAGGACTTGATGAGCTGAACTGTTGATACAAACCTACCCATTCGACGATAGTCAGTCGGTTCTTTCCAACTTCTCGAAAGTGTCGAATGTGAAAGTGTCGTGAAGAAAAAGAGATAACGAGTGTCGAGATTTGCCTAAAGAGAATGAAAATTGATTCGAGCTTGTCGATCATATTTGAAAAGAATGACGAAAGTGCCCCACAATGCACATCACGTGGAGAATACCTTGCTAAAGTGTCGAGGCTCGGCATTTTGTGGTTCTTGTTGTTCTTGTTCTCACACGAGAACGCTGGCGTCTTCGTCATCTTTATCATCGTTCTCTTCTCCATCTTCGTATTCCTGCCCGCAACACCAGCATCAGCCGAGCCATTCTCGTCCTCCTCTTCTTCTTCCGTGAAATCGTTCTCAGGCATGTCACCTTCACCATTTCCACCATTTCCGGCACTGGTCGTCGAAGTCATACTCGTCATGGAGCCTCGCGGCGAGCGCGCCATGCGGATGGGCGAGAGCGCTTCGAGCTCGTTCGCGATGTCGATGGCCTTGGTCAGCTGCGAGATCCACGCGTTCATCTCCTCGATGGACTTGGCGGCGAAGTGCAAAATCTTCTTGGTCGGGTGCGAGACGCGGAACTGGTGCGGCCGGCGCTTCTGCGACTTGACGCGGATCGCGTACCCGCTGGGCTTGTAGACCGCTGCGGGCCGCTTCTTCTTCTCCAGGTGGTCCTGCGCCTGGAGGAACATGCCGAGCGAGCCCTTGCGGATCAGCAGCACGAAGAAGTACTCGTGCCAGCTCTTGCGAAACCCCGAGCCGTGGAAAAAGTCGAGCACGCCGCAGTGGATCGTCGCCGTTGTCAGGTACGCCGGTGGCGGTGGCTTGTTCGGAATGCCGATGCTGCTAGTACTCTGATTAGCTTCCAGGTCGACCGCGTCTTGGTCCGAGTACGGGTAAGCGGCGCTGCCGCCCAGGAGCGAGTCTTCGTCCGTATTAGTGCTATGGTACTCGCTGGACACGGACGTCACGCTGCGACGAATCTGGTCCTGCTTGGCATTACTATTGTTGGGAGCCCCTTTGTTGGAAGAGCTATTGCCGCCCATCTCGTGGAAGCACGCGTTGCAGACCCGCAGGGGCTTGGGGGTCGTCTGCTGCGTGAACACGCGCAGCGGCGCCGAGTGTGGCGAGCAGACCGCGCACACGAGGCTCAGACAGCGTCGGCACTATATGAAGAAGAAGAGATTCGAGTTACATTGAGATAAACTGGTGTAGCTGTAGGCCAGTGTGGAATTATGATGCAATAGTGCTGGTAATACATGTACTTGTACGTACGTGATGGCGGCGGTTGAGGAACGTGAACGCTTCGGCGCAGATCGTGCACTGGTCGCTCTCGTTATCGGGAGTCCAGGCTCGCTATACAAAGAAAGAGGCAGCCAATGGCAAAATGGTTATTACAGATCCAGGCTGATAGTAGCTTTACCTTTTGAAAATGCCAGATTCCGCAACGTGCCAGCAGGGCCGAGTCGGTGCGCAGCGGGTTGCGCCACTCGGGGCAAATGTCCGTCACGATGTGGATGTACCAGACCTTCGCCTGCTCGTGGGGCATGTCGCCCAGGTTCTGCCACAGCTTGCTACACACGCATAAAGCGCCACAATACCACCATCAGTCGTCCACAGAGCTCTTCACACACCATACGTATTACCTTCATTCATAGAGAGTCACTCACATCTTGCTCTCGCCCAGCATGCGGAAACAGCAGGGTCGCCAGCGGATGAACGTCGTGCCGGTACCACTTCTATTCCCGGCATTCGCGTCCAGCGCCTGCAGGTACTCCTTTGGACCCCTCGACGTCTCGCAGGAGTCGAGCAGCGCCTGCTTCCTCAACGCCCACAAACGATCCGCGTGGTCCTGCAACGCCCACATCTTGGGGTCGATCGCCATCGGGTCCTTGTGCATTCGCGACAGCACCACCGACACAAAGTGCTCGGCGCTCAGGAACGTGTCGTGGATCTGCGCGGGCGTCATGCCGTTCGGCGCGAATGTGTTGCTGCTGTCCATGCTGTCCACAGTGCCATAGTTGTTGTTGTCGAAGCTCATTGCCGTCTCTGTGCGCGTTAGTGAGAACGAGAGGCGCGGCAGGAGCTCCTCGTTCGCGCTCTCCGAGTCAGCGGCTGGTTCAAACGGCTGCGCTGGGGCTGCAGACATCATCGCGTTCGCGTGTGCTGTGTGCGCGTGTGCTGTGATAACAGAAGGCGTGTGGTCACTAGCGGCGACGGCGTCTTGTAGCGCCGCAGTGTGTCTGCAATGGGGTTACAGCCATTTCCATCCCCACGTTCTTTGCGTGCAGCCAACACCATAACGACGGCTAAAGATAGCAAATATATATTTCCACAGGTTTTGCATCCAAAATATACTGACTAACAAAGGGTATCAATATGTACGGTAGCAAATTGTCCCATTAAGTGCGAATGACGCAACCACTCCTCGATTAAGTTCGAATCAGAAAGACCCCCACACAAACGCCATAGAGAGCGGTCCAAAGATGTGCAGGCAGTCGAGTCCGTGTGTCCTTCGTACGTAGCTCTTGGTTGACTGACTGACTGACTCGCTCCATTGCTCCGTTGGTGGATGGATGGACGAGCAGACTGATCGCTCGCTCTCTATGGCTGGCGTTGATGGATGTCCGCGCGGTCCACCGACTGCGCAAGTTGAACATGGCGCGCAGGCGGAGGTCTGCTGATTACCACAACACACACGTTCACCACGTAGCATGAGCGAGCGAGAGAGCAGTTTACAAGCGAGAGAGCTCGCTCGCCATCTTCCAGGACCGAACGCCACATGGAGTCCATGTTACTCAATCAATGCGGCTTGTCCACCGCAATTTCCATACCATCCGCGCATTGCTTTGCTGCTTACAATACATAGCGAGATCAAATAAATACACGAGAATGCCCAATTGGCTCTTTCTTTTTCAAACGGGCACGCGACGCTCCCACATTGTTGATGTTCCATTCAGCTTTAGCATGTAAACGAGCGAGAGAGAGAGAGAGAGAGAGAGAGAGAGAACCAAGAACAGCAACAGCGTCGTCGTCCGCTTCGTCTTGCTCTCCTTTTCCCTCCGTCGTTGCTACTATTATATAGATATTCTCGTGCATGTTCATTCGTTGACTGCTGTGTCGCTTTCGTCACTCTCGAGTGCATAAATTGAGTTGGGAGTTGATTGTTTCTGGGGCTTCTGCTTAGTGGTGGTGGTCTCTTGATGCGCTGGCTGGATGGATGGGGAGTTGGTTGACTGACTGGCGGAGGTGGGAGGTGGGACTGGGGGATAACATGGAGTAAAAAAATGTAGCACGAAAAAGCGCGCACGCAGCACACGCCCGCCACTCGCTCGCTCACTTCATCCTCCGGCGTCTTGCTTGAAGGCGGTAATATAGGTCGTTCGGCGGGTGGTCGGTGCTGCTGCGGCTGCGTCTCTTTTCTGCTGGGTCGTTCGTCTTCTTCTTCTTCTTCTATTAGGGGGGAGGGTCGGACCGTTTACTGCATTCCTTTCGCGGCGGCGCGCTTCAGTCGCACTTGCTCGAACTTCTGCTCCAGACTGCTCATCGAACTGTTGAGCGAGTCCAGCTGCGTCGAGTGCTGCCCTAACGTCTCGAACATCACGCCCTGCTGCGCCGCGAGCTGCTGCTGTGTCTCGGTTGTTCTTGCGAGCAGGTTCATGAGCATCGTGCCCATGTTGCCGAGGCCGCCCTGCTGCTGTCCGCCGACTTCGATCGCCGTGGAGGTGGTCGGCGCCGCCTGCACGATCGCGCCTTGCTCGACTGGCGTCGCGACGGGCGTCGCCGCCACAACGGCAGTGGGGGCCCTCGCCACCGGCGCGACTTGCTGCTGCGTCACTGTCTCACCCGCAGGCTGGTTCGTCGGGGGTCGCACTGGCGCTGCTGGAGGAATCACGTTTTCAGACGAGGCGGTGCGCGGGAGCGTCGGCGGTCTCGCGCCAGTGCTGCCCGTGCTGCCGGTGCTCAGATTGCTGCTGAAGCTGCTGCTGCCGCCGCCGCCGCTGGACGCCTTGAAGCGCTCGTCCATGTATTTGAGCACCTTGGCGGCGATCTTGTGCAGGATCTTGGCGTCGACGTTCTGGTGGGACTTGACGTCGAACACAAACACCGAGCCGATGCAGAAGCCGTTCGGCGTGGTGATCGGCACGCCGGCGTAGAAGCGCACGGCCGAGGCGCGCGTGACGAGCGGGTTGTTCATGAAGCGCTCGTCGAGCGACGTGTCCTCGACGATGAGCGCGCGCTTGGGGTGCATGATCGTGTGCGCGCAGAGCGCGACGTCGCGCGGGATCTGCTTCTGCGTGAGCCCCGAGTTGGCCTTGAACCACTGCTTCTGCTTGTCGATGAAGCTCACGGCCGCGATCGGACACTTCATCTCCTTGCACGCGATGCGGCAGAGCTTGTCGAACTTCTCGTCCGGCTCCGAGTCCACGATGTTGTAGCGCGCGAGCTCGGCCAGGCGGTCGTCCTCGTTCGGCGGCACAGGCGCGCGCGGCCACGGGTGCCGCCAGTCGAAGTTGAGCGGGTAGCCGTACTGGGACGTCGCCATGCTGCTGCTGTTTATTCGTTAATCGGGAGATGTGATGTGATGTGAGCTGCTCGCGCTGGAAATGGCCAAGTGGCGCGCGGTTGAGCGAGTCGGCAAATAAAACAATCAGCAAACACAAGCGCAAGTTGTGTCTTGCTTTGTGTGCAAGCAAGCAAGCAAGCTCAAAACAAGCAAAGTTGCAAAGTTGCAAACAAACAAGCAAACAAACAAGCGGGCGGGCGGGCGGACTGCGACGACGAGGAAGGAAGAAGGAGGACGGGGCTTGCTGTTGTTGTTTGTTTGGTTGTTGTTTGGCTCGCTCTATTGCAGCTTTGCTTGTTTGTGTGCGTACACAGCCGTGGTCGATGATCGGCCTGTCTGTCTGCCTGTTGGCTCTTTTGGGCTTTTTGGGCTTCAACAGCAGAGGACGAGCGAGCGAGCGAGCTCCAAAAGGAAGTTCGCTGAACTGTCCCCCTCAAGCCGCAACCTGCTGCTGTTCTCTCTCTCTGCACTTTTGGACGACTCAGAAACGGCTTGCTTCCAGTATGGGCTCTACCCCTATCCGCGACATTTGGAAGTCTCCTCAGGCAACAAGTCGCGACTTTGAGCCCAGTTGCCGATTCAGGTGACGGGACCCCTAGCCCGTCTGGAGCGCTGTGATCTCCATCTGGTCTTGGTCTTTGACAAAGAACTCGCAAACTTCCTTCACGAGTTGGCTGCTTTCCCTCGCAAGTCACTTTTTCGCGATCTTTCGAGCCGCGTTTTGCACTTTTGTGAGTGTTGGGGGGCACAAATGGCGGCGACGGGTGGTCGTAACGTCGTTGTGAAGGCTTTGCCTGTGCACCGATCCTCTTTGTGTGTGTGCGCGCGCACAAAAATAAGCTCAAACAAACCAACACAAGCAACAAAAGAGCAGCTTTCGAGCCGATCGTCCGGTTGTGGATGGGTATTCCGCCAAATCCACCAATCAGCGCGCGCGAAGTGACCTCCTTCGTTGCGTTGTGGACCGCAAAGCAGCTCAGGACGGAACAACGCACGGCCAAGAGCGAGAGGGAGTGGCTTGGACTGACTCTCTTCTGACCACGCTTTTCTGACATCTTTTTTGCAGACGACTCGCTAAATTAATTTCCATGCGCGTTGCGTTTTGCATTCTGGGGAGTTTGTGGCTCACGTTTGCTGGCTCGAGCGTATTCGCGACGTGTTCATCAAGCAAACTTCAGCACTTAACGCTGCGCTTCGTACATGCTTGACAGATGGCGTCAGTTGGTGCACAGCGAGCTGAGGCCGAAGCGCGTTGCTGATCCGTAGAATGTTTTGCAGCGTCAGGTGGTTGGGAGCGAGCGAGCACCTCGGAGGGGCTGTGCATTCGATTCCGCTAATAACTGAACGCAAACTGATGAGCTGAAGCGCTTCTCTCTATGTCTATGTCTGCGATGGCTTGCTCAATTTCTACAATAGGAAAGGAGCATCGACTACTGAAGCTGCTGCTGCTTGCTAGAATACTGTACCAGGTACTTTGGTGATATGCGCCGTCGTCTCGAAAAAGTTGATAAAACTGGGTAGTATTGCTTTGCAGCATCATGTGGTTAGGAGCTACACACCGTGCAGTTTGAGAGTTTTTTGAGAGAAGAGGGGCCAATAATACATGCAATACGCATGAAGGCGAAGCTCTATCGCCGTGTCCAGGTGATCTACCGAGGCAGTCGTTTGAGTACTTGGAGCGCCATCTGCAATTCATCGCTCGCTGTCTTTCGCAGTCAAATGAAAAACATCTTCTCCATTTATTAATTTAGCAATGCATTTCAGTACCTCCAGAGATCCTGAACAGTCGCGCGCAATTGTGGGATGAAACTGTCAGGTACTGTACGACGCAGAACTGAATCTGTTGGCCGCGTGAACGACAAAAGTGGCAGGACAGTGGTTCTCAAATCTACGCAGATGACTTGGTTAAAGTGTGGGAGTGCGCAGAATCTATTCCCTCCTATACTCGAGTCCCGCATTTCGTGATACCTCTTAAAAGTGGTCAAATACCGACCGAATCTCCCGGACGGGCGACATCAACGAACATCTTGGTCCCACTATGCAATCGAGCATGTCAAAATCCCGATTTATCTATCGGGACTGAAATAGAAAATACCGGTAATCATGCACTTTTCACAAGTATACCGAAATCGTACCGTCTCCGTTTTGACCACTCGCGGCAAGCAATTATTTTTGCGAAGATTAAGTTGAGAAGGGAGAACGTGGTGTGGGTCACACGAAATAGCAGCAAGAGGCAAGACAGTTGGCTTTCTGGGCTTTCGCTCAACGAATGCCTCTCGCTCTCTCTGAGAATTCTGTTTTCTCGCTGTCTCTCTGTGGATGGCGAAAAAGAAACTTCGAGGTCGCCTTGATCTCTTCACTCGCTCGTCGTCCAGGAATCCTGTGGCTCACAAACAACACACACACACACATAATAGCGCATTTCCCATACAATTCTCCTAAAGAATGCGCCTGGACGATACAGGCCAAAGAGAAGAGAAGAGAAGGGAAGAGCGCCGGTGAATGGATGCAATGCAATGGTGCGTGTTACATGTTTGCTGCATTGTAATAATGCTAACGCAGCGCTCGGCTTGCTGTCAACATAGCGTTCGCTTTCCGTCCTCCGCATCCCCCATCCCGACCCCATGCATCCTGTGCACTGTGCGCGCACTCACCATGCATTGACATAACGTAGAGCACCACAAGTGCTGGCTGCCGATGTGGAAACAGGGCGACAGGACAGAGCAAGTGAAGGAGCGGACACGTGCAGTGTTATTGCATTGTCTTTCACTCGCGCAGTCATTCATTATAACACAAGCGTCTTCATGTCTCCGCCACCACGAAAGCTTGAAAGTGATGACGGTGGTGTGAGCCAGGTGCACGCGATACAAGCAACCGGCTTTTGCGGTCGTCGTCGTCCCCAAGAGTGCAGGACCATCTGCAGAGTGGTTGGGTTGCCTGGCTGCCGCTGGTCGAGCCAGAATGCCAGCCATCGGCCATCCCGCCATCCAACCTCAGACGCCAACGTCAACGCCAAGAGTTCTGGATTTAACACTCCACGTCTTCGTTTCATCGTGTCAATCGTGGTTGAGTGGAACCGACGCAGCACCACTGAGAGGGCCTCTGGCCCTTCGAAGGTACGCGGGCGACCCTCGCCTCGGATCGCGCTCGTCGCCACCTTCCAGATGTTCGACGCGCCATTCGTATCTCGG
>JAADVK010000633.1:0-19693 GCA_023334975.1 Globisporangium sylvaticum | reverse complement strand
TGTTGTGGAAGTTGCATCTTGCTCGGTCGCCCCATCGCTCCGGTTGACTGCGATTGCGG
Source organism: Globisporangium sylvaticum (assembly GCA_023334975.1). Taxonomy (NCBI): domain Eukaryota; phylum Oomycota; class Peronosporomycetes; order Pythiales; family Pythiaceae; genus Globisporangium; species Globisporangium sylvaticum. The sequence goes on along the minus strand of JAADVK010000633.1, from coordinate 19,634 downwards.
TGGATTGCACCAGACGCTGCTGCAGATCGGCCACCGTGACTGAGAGCTCGCTCACATCGCGCAGGAGCCCGCGCCGCCGCTCGTCCAGGAACCGCGTTTGCTCTCGCGCGACGCTGGCGGCGAGCAGCGCTTTCTTCTCGCGAAGCACCTCGAGCTTCAGTTTCAAGTACTCGGTGTACAGTGCTGGGTCTGCCTGTGCGTCTGGGAATTTGGATGCCGGTGTCTGGATATTCGACGAGCTGCCGGTGTTCTTCTCCACACGCTTGCGCTTGAGACCGCTCTTGGAGCTGTTTGTCGCTTGCGTTTGATCCAGCGGGCTGCTTTTCTTAGTAGTTGTTACTGTCGTCGTTGCTGATGCCGCAGTTTTGCCATGAGAACTTCGACTGGGTGTTGTTTGGAGACGAGTTGGTGACTCTGGAGCGAAATGGCTCGCTAGCTGAGGCTTCAGCAGCAGCCACAGATGCAGGTACAGCACATCCAGACGTCCGCCGCACACTGCGTAGAACTGCGCGTCGTCTGCATCCACCTGTCGCGCATGCTGCAATGCGCGCGAATACGTCGCGCTCAGGCTCTTCCACATGCGCACGATCGCTCTTCTGCTTTGGACTCGCTGCTGCTGCTGCGGAAGGGACGGGTCGATGTCGGCAAACATCGCGTGGTCGTTGATCAGCGTCGAGAACTCCGGAGCTGAGCTGTGGAACGAATCGCAGACGTCGATCCACAGTCTTCTCTTGGCAATGCGATCAAAGTCTTCGATTGTACCGCGCATGAGCTCGTCAAACCGCGAGGTGAATCTCAAAAACAGCACATTCACGAGTCGGAAAGTGGCGTTGTACTCTGCGTTTGTAGCTCGCTGCTGCTGCTGCTCCTCGTTCGGCCCACGGTCTCCGCCCGCCTCCTGCTCGCCCCGCTCTCTTCTGGGGTTCGCGCCTTCACAGTCCAAAGGCGTCTCGTGCTCTTCGTCTGGTTCTTGGCTCTCCTGCTCTGCAGCTGCTTCATCCCTATCGTCAGTTGTGGGTATACACTCGCCACCGCATTCAGCGACCACGACAGCGCCACTTCTGTGTGTGTTGCCCTGCTCGCCCGCCGCCACCGCCGCTGCCACCGACCTCTCCGCGTCGCTCTGGCGCAATGTCAACGCGAGGCGGTCCTTGGACGCATTGAAGCCCGGTCCTTTCCGGATCACGCGGATGCCACGACGCGCACACTCCTCCAGTAGCTGCGCCGACGGCCACTCGCTGTAGGGGCGCGACGGGAGGCAGAACGGCGCGGGGCGGCGTCCTTGCCTGCATTTCCGCGGAGCCATGATGACCACGCACCACAATTGTTGTGTTCTGCAGAGCCATCGCCACAGTCGAATATTTATCAGTTCAGCGAGTCGTGACAGTACAGAGCCAACCAGTTGACGTGCCAGTACCAATATTGGTTCACATTTGACGTGCCAATATGAATGCCCAAATGTGCACTCACCTGCAGCATAATTTGGAAGCTCAATCACCCACAAAACCAAAATCTTGGCGTCTGCTGTCTACTTTGCGCTTGGTGTCCACATCCAGAAGACACAAATATCCATTCGTTAACCCAGTTTTCCCCGTCAATCAGTGTGGATACAAAGTGGCAGCGCTCGCGTAGACTGTGCATTGCTCCGACGAAGCGATTACACCGTGTCGTGGTCACAAGGACTCCAGTTCTCGGTTATTGCGTCACCGCCACTCGCTCTATCTCCTGCTGTTCTTCATACTAGAAAGGAGTTGGAGCCCTCGCTGAGTGAGTTCTCAGAGCTCGCACCATCTCCATGAGCGGCCCTGATGACGAGAAGGCGAGAACGTCGTCAGCAGCGCTTGTGTGATCAGAATCTGCTCTGCGCTTCGTGCAAACAAAGTATCTACTGTATCTCGGTAGATACCAATTTGACCAACATCGACATTTCGCTTTATTCGGTAAATGGCAAGCAGGCAAGTCGGTCTTAACTCGCGCTTCCAGTTTCGTTTGGCGTTCTGACTGAAACTTTCTACTCACTTGAACTTGTTGTCTCGCTGCGGCAGACCAACGGAAGCGATCGCCATGCACGAAGAGTGGGGAACACCTTCGCTTTCCAATCCAGAAGCTTTGGTTATTTCAAGACAGGCTTTAGATTGTCCTAAAAGCTAGCTTGGCAGAACATATGTCGCCCCAGGGGTATTCAATCGCTTACCCCAGGGAACCCAGGGGTTTTAATCTGCATGACCGGAAGATTGATGGATGGCGCACACTCTCTCGTGCGGTCTTGTGGTCTGACGAGCGTTGAACATGTCAATTCTCATCTTCCACTTGCCCGAACAGGTGAAAGCTGGCCACGATCGATGGAAACAGCCAGCTAGCTGTGAGCAATGGGAAAAGATTTGTTTCTTCATTTCAGTGATGCTTCTCCAGTTCAGAAGTGGCAGCTGCGTACTACAAACGGCATGAAGCGCGAGATCAAGCTCCCCAATGGGGTGTGCGTGCCAGCTACCCCTGGTCGGTACCATCTTGTCCCGCCGCCAGATCTGAACCAAGTGGAGGAAAGCTGGTTCCTGCTCGAGTACGACTTCCCGTTCCTTATCGTGCGTGATGTGGCGTTTCCGGCGTCGATGGGGGCGGAGCTACTCGACGCGACTGGCCAAGCAGGCAACTGGCGTGTGCAAAACCCGCACGTTCGCGGCTTGATCGCAAGTTCCAAACTAGGCTTCCAGTGTGAAGGCTGCCGCCGACAGCTCATCCCAAGTGTCTCCTACACCAACCAGCAGACGTGGTCCAGTTTGTCGGATCAAGAGAGCGACAGGGGCTACATTCCGTGTGCTCCGACAGCGGTGATCGAAATTGTCTCCGCGATAGAGACGTTTGCAGCTCTCCAAGACAAAGTGAACAAGTTCGTCGACGCCGGAACGAGTGAAGGGGTGGTTGTGGACACGCGAGGCAGTCGTGTTTGGGTCTACAAGCGCAACGCGCAGCCGTATGAGACGCGTTTGGGACCAGTTGTGTTTAGCGCGTGGCCTGGATTCACTCTCGACTGTGCCGCTATACGCGATGCGAGAAATGGTATCGGACTGTAAGGGATGAAAGAGAGCTTCGAGTGATTGTTGTCGCTGGCATTCCCGTGGTGGGAGAACAAGAGAAGACGGGGGGATGAAACCTGAACCCAAAAAATCAATTGCCTGTGTATGGATTCGTGTTTGTTGCGTCTTGCACCAGAGTGCAGACAGTAGTGGTCAACCAAATGACTCATCAGCCAGCAAAAAAAGTCTTCGCCTAGCTCCTGCTCGTCTTGTTCGCTTCTTGGTCTCCCCTGTTCGCTCAGGTACCGGAATCTACCTAGTGCCACGCGGCATTCATGCGCAACCATGCTCATTGTGGGTCAACGCAGGATAACGTACTGAATGTTGGATCATTCACGTCCTAAAAAATCTCCCATTCGCTTTCATCACTCACTCTTCCAGAACAGTTTCCTAATATCGACCAGATAGCTGTCCTCCAACATAGCATCCAGGACATCCACCTTTCCAAGATCGAATGTGACACGAAGGTTGCAGTATGAGACTGAACCTTTGCCACGAAACCAAGTAGTATTTTTCTTTTAAGCGTACGGATTCTACTAAAAACGATTCCGAACAAAAAAGGTGCTGTTTTGTTTTAAATAGCAAATGTATCGGAAAAGTGTTGTACCCACTTTTGTAAATATGGTCATACCCAGGGTTTATCTCTTTTTAAGAGAACGTTCAGATTTGCGTGCGTCCATGAAAAAAAGGTTTGACGAACAAGGATATCAAGGTTGGACAGCAAGATTGGACACCAGCAGCCAAGATCACCACTCCCATCATTGCAGAACTTCCTTCTTCGCAAGACTCAGCACGAGGCGTCTGCATTCGCAGCGAAGGATGATCAAAGCGTCCTGCATGTGCATCGCGCATTGACATGACTAGCACACGCCAGCCCGTCCGTCTAGTCCAAGTCGTCCGTCTGCGTTGTCGCGACTTCTTGAAGTTCCAGGTTTCATCCACCCATTGAGCAAGTTAATTAAGGCAGGCAATGAGCATTCGCAAGCTCAAGGCGCGCGGCATCGGCCGGCTCGAGCTGCTCGCATGGCTCAACGAGTTCCTCGAGACCGACTACACCAAGGTACAACACGCGTTTGCATGTACGTGCATCGGGATATGTGCTGCACCACCGTATGTTAGCCTAACTTGTATTCCTGTTGGTTGCTACTCAGATCGAGCACTTGGCGGACGGCATCGCCTACTGCCAGGTCTTCGACGCGCTCTACCCTGGGAAAGTGAGTCTGCAGCACGTGATCTTCCAGGCGAGGTCGCTGAGCGACTACGAGCGCAACTTCCGCGTGCTCAAGAAAGCGTTCCACGCGTGCGACATCCGCAAGGTTCATCGGATATTGTGCTGAGGGTTGTGTGAGACTGGCCATGGTTGGTTGCTATCTGACTAACTGAGGCGCAAGCCGGTCGAGGGCATCTTCCAGGAGCACTTTGAGTTCCTGCATTGGGTGCACGACTATGTGCACCGCACGTACCCAGATGTGATGAAGTCGTATCACGGCTTTGAGCGACGGCAGCAAGTGCTGGGGACGACGCTCTCGTTCACGCAACTGAACAACGCCAACACGAACTTGGTCCCAAAGTATTCGGTAAAGACCTTGATGTTTTGTGCATATTGAGCAGCGCATGGCTTGTGCATGCTGCTAATAGCGTTGCTGTGTCGTCATAGAATACAATGAAGCTGCTTCGGAGAGACTCGTTTCTCGGGAGTCCAGAGTACAAGGGGGACGTTGCGCCGATAGAGGACTCGGGATTTCGCGGAGGGAGTGGAGAGGTCGAATTGGAAGAGGGTCCAGGTCTCAGTGGCGAAAGCGCACCTGAAGTCGAAACTCTCCATCCTTCGCTAGAGTTTGTCAAGTGCGGAGAATTCTTGTTGAGATCGAATGAAAAGCGGGTACACTCACGAATGACTGAATGACTGACTGACTGGTGGTGTTGCGTAGAAATCCATTCAAGAGCACGTTGAAGGCGGCTTCGAGTATCGAGCAGCTCTCGCGAAGCGTGGAGGCGCTAAAAGAGAGTGGCAGTGGCTCAAAGCCAAAGAATCTGAAAGGCAAAACGAATGCAAGTGCGATGGCAACAACGACGTCAGGCAGCAGGTTGAAAGCCCCTCGAGCGCTTGGACTTGCAAAGAAGAAGAGTGCCGACAAAGACGCCGCCGGTGGCGCTGCCGAGAGTAACGCTGCGGATCCATCCGTCTGCATGCGGATCTCAAACTTGGTACAAACGATCATTTGAAGCTTGTGCATTCCTGACTTGTGGCGATCAACTCATTGACATGAACGTTACGTGATTGACCTGACTTGGGTACAGATTGCATCGCTGGAGGCGGAGCTCATGGGGCGAGCACAGGATATGGTGAGTACTCCGGCTTGCGTTTGCACTCCCTTGTGGTTGGTGATCTCGTTGACAGCGGGTTTTGACATGTGGCGTAGAAATACCTGGAGAGAGTGATCGAAGAGCTCGTGGCGGGTTAAACCTTTTCAACTTTGAATGCAACTTTGAGTACCGATCTTCAAAGGTTGATCGGGCCGTTGTTGATCGCCATGGGCGAGAGCGCCAGCTTCGTCATAACGTCGTCACTGGGCGACGGATCGGCTGCTCGCTGTTGGTGCGAACGGCGTTGATGCTCGACCGCGTTAGAGAAGTCGTGCATGGCTTCTTTTGCGTCTGTGCCAAAAACCTCTTTATAGTGTTACGAGTTGGGCACTTTCCTACTGAAATCAAGATAGAAAACCAGCTGGAAGAGCAAATCGAAACTATAAAGAGGATTGGCCACTCTCATATTCAAATCAAGAGAAGTTACCAGCCTTGCAAAGATAAAAAGGTTCTTCGGTTCATGGTTGCGAGCATTTTGAGTCGCGAAGAGCTTTCTTTGGCTGCTTGCTGCATTGGCAGATTGAAAGCTTGAGTGGGTGGCAAAATGGTCAAGACGCTGGGTCTCGGAGAGCAGAAGCTGCAGCTCGCAGCAGCACTCGGCATCGGCGCGGCAGCGGCGGTCGCCGCGCAGCTGGCGTACACTGCGGTCGTGAAGAAGCAGGCGGTCCCGCGTAAGAGCGCGAAGAACGGCGCCATCGGCAACGGCAAGGTGAGCGAAAGCGCGCCGCGCGCTACGGGCACGGACGCCATGGAGGACGCGCTGCTGCAGGAGCAGTTCTCGCGCATCCACACGTTCTTCGGCCAAGAGGGCTTCGAAAAAATCCAGAACGCGTTCGTGATTGTCGTGGGCGTCGGCGGCGTGGGCTCGCACGCCGCGCACATGCTCGCGCGCTCGGGCGTGCGCAAACTGCGCCTCATTGACTTCGATAACGTGACGCTCTCGTCGCTCAACCGCCACGCCGTCGCGACGCGCGCAGACGTGGGCACTCCGAAGGTGACTGCGATGAAGAAGCACCTGCGTGAGATCGTGCCGCAGTGCGAGATCGAGGACGTCGCGATGATGTTCGAAGAAGCCGCGGCGGACGAGCTCCTCGAGGGCAACCCGACGTACGTGCTCGACTGCATCGACGACGTCACCACGAAGGTGGCGCTCCTGGTCGCGGTGTCGAAGAAGAACCTCAAGGTCATCACAGCCACGGGCGCCGGCGCCAAGGCGGACCCGACGCGTCTGCAGATCGGATCCATGAAGGACGCTGTTCGTACGTATTTGCTTGATGAGAGTCGATTGCCTGTATGTTTCGCCTTGGGCTGACGCTCTTCGGTTGCATTGTGTGTTGTGATATCAGGCGACCCGTTGGCGACCAAGATGCGCTACTTCCTCGCCAAGAACGGCGTCGAGACGTCGCGCATCACGACCGTGTTCTCGAGCGAGAAGAGCGTGGTGAAGCTGCTGCCGCTGGACGCCGAGCAGGCGCAGAACCCGACCGAGTTCGGCAGCGTCGAGAACTTCCGCATCCGCGTGATCCCCGTGCTGGGGACGATGCCGGCGCTCTTCGGGCAGACCATGGCCGCGTACGTGCTCTGCGACCTCGCGGGCCAGCCGTTCGCGCCGGAAGCGATCGCCCGCCTGTCGCGCGACCAGCGCAACAAGCTCTTCCAGAAGCTCCTGGACCGCGAGCGCGTGCTAGGCATCGAGAGCGGCCGCATGGAGCTCGAGAAGGAGGAGATCGAGTTCATCTTCCAGGAGGTGTGGCGCGGCCGCAGCTCCGTGAGCGGCGTGCGCCAGGGCGGCCACCAGCGCATGTTCCTGGCGCGCTGGCGAAAGGACCTGCCGCTGCGTCCGGACAACGTCGTGTTCCTCACGCTCAAGGAGCTCAACCTGTTCGACAAGCTCGACGGCAGCGTCGACGCGTTCGGCGACGAAGTGCGCGACAAAATCGACGCGCGTCTCAAGAAGTTTGGCGAGTGGCCGTAGAGAGACAGACATAGGAAGGATGCAGATACCACATAGACTGACAAGCAGCCATTGATAATAGAACGATCATGCATGCACTTCTTCTTCCTTGTGGTCCCAATGGGGTGACGTTTTCTGCGACATGTGTTATCCTTCATTGCTCTCCGGATACTGCCACAATCTGGTTCGCATCTATTCTATTCTCTATTCAGTCGCTGTTTCGCCCGTTTCGCAATTTCGATACAAACGGGAATGGTTCAGTCTGTGTTATTATCCACCTAATCCCAACACCCCATCAGCTTTGCCCCATTGCGCACTGCCGCTGCATTGCGTCATTCCTGAATCTGCAGCAGAACCCCCAAGCAGAACTCCACAAGAAAGAAACTCCAGACAAGATGGTTCAAGTCGTGGCGCGCGTGACGCCGCAGAAGCTCGTGAGCAGCGCCTGGCAGCAGTGGGTCGCCGGCATCGACGCGTTCCTGCTCGACTGCGACGGAGGTGCGTGTGTTTTTTGCGTCCGTGTCTTCCTGATGACGAGGGAAGGGTGGCAATGCTAACGTCTGGCGCATGCGTGTGTGCTGTTTGTGCTGTTTGTGCTGTGTATACTGTGCTTTTGCAGTGTTGTGGCGTGGTGATGCCGCGATCCCTGGCGCGCACGAGATGATCGCGCTGATGCGATCGCTCGGCAAGCGCGTCGTGTTTGTGGTGCGTGCGTCGATCATCCCTCCTCGTCTGTGATTGTGCTCTGACTGAATTGCTCACGCTTGCTCACTCGTTCTGTGCGTTTAGACCAACAACTCAACCAAGAGCAGAGACACTTACGTCAAGAAGCTGGCGTCCCAGGGCATCCCTGCTACTGTCGATGAGATCGTGACGTACGTTTAGAAGCAGCATCCGATTCTGTGCTTTGTTATTGCGGCCCTGACTGACTTGTATTTGGCCTATCCTTCCTTCAATAACAGCTCTGCGTGGGCGACAGTCGCGTACATGAAGAACGAGAAGATCGCGGGCAAAGTGTACTACGTGGGCGAAGCCGGTCTCGGCCAGGAGCTCAAGAACGAGGGCTACGAAGCGTTCGGACTCGAGCACGGCGACGTCAAGGACCTGCCGAACCCGTTCACTGTCGACCACGACGTCAAGGCGGTTGTCGTCGGACTCGACAGGTAAGAAGCGCGAGTCCCTGTTTACAAGCTGCTTATGCTTGTCGTACTCATACTCGAACCTGTGAATCTCCTTGCTCTATGACAGAAACATCTCGTACTACAAGCTCGCGTACGCGACGGCGTGCGTGCGCCAGATCCCAGACTGCAGATTCATCGGCACGAACCCGTAAGTGACGTTACTGTGCGGACGAACACCTTGGCGATGCTAGATTGTGTCCGTAACCAGTTTTTTTATGATGACAGAGACCCAACGTTCCCAGTCGACGGCGCGATCCTCCCAGGCGGCGGCACTCTCGTCAAGACCATCGAGTGCGCTGTCGGACGGTAGGTTCTTGATTATCCATTATCATATTGAAACCTCCCACATGCTGATGAGCTGACTGGGTGTCTTTCGTCTCGTATTGCAGCGCGCCGGAAGCTGTGGTCGGCAAGCCATCGCAGGATCTGCTCAAGACCATCCTCACCACCTACAACCTCGACCCTGCGCGCACGTGCATGGTAAGCAAGCAAGCAACACATTGCGATGCCAGCAGTTTTGTTGTATGCTGCAACCAACTGACTATGTTCAATCACCTCCTGTAGGTCGGAGATCGCCTGTCGACGGACATTGCGTTCGGCCGCCTCGGCGGTCTGCAGACGCTGCTCGTGCTCACGGGCGTGACCCACGAGTCGGAGCTGGCAGACATCGAGTTGCCCGAGTTCGTGCCTCACCACTACGTCCAGTCGGTCGACGTGCTCAACCAGCTCCACAAGGCGGCCCAGAACTAGAACTAGAAATTGGACAAAGCTTCACTCACTCAGCAAACCATGGCGCAGTCGTCATAAGCCAAGAAGACTGCATGCTTGCCTTTTGTAGACAGGATCAAACGCACTGTAACCTGTAACAATAGAGAACAGAATTTGAAGAGCTACTGTGCATTTTGCTTTGAACGACGCAGAGGTTCAATCATTTTATTTTCAGCCAATAGTAGATCTCACTTGTGGTTATCAACCAATAGCATGCCGCTATTTCTGATGTCCATACTAACCTCTCTCAGTTGGATCGATCATATCCATTTTTGCCCACGACAGAGAGAGCAATCTGCAAGCAGAAACCGGAGCAGCGAGCAACCATGTCGGCGAGCATGCTGCGCCAGATGCTGGAGGACGCCGGCACGCACCTCAAGGAGCAGAAGTACCAGCAGGCGCTGGACGCCAGCCGCCGCGTCACGCAGTTCGACCCCAACAACTTCCAGGCCTTCATGTGCGTCGGGCTCGCCAACTTCCACCTCCAGCAGGTGCGTTCACCCGTTCGACTGTCGTGCACATACATCAGCAATCTCGCTTAACCGGCTGCGGGTTTGCTATCGTGGCGCTTACTTTACACTAACGATCTCCTTGTGTGTATGTGTTTGTAGTGGGATGACTGTGAAGAAGCGTATCGCCGCGCTGCGGGACTCAAGCCTGATTTGCCGCTCGCTTGGAAGGTGGGGGAAGAGAGCTGCTCGTGATCTGGTGTGTACAAGGAGCGCATGTGGCTAATGCGTCTTATGTCGTATGCTGTGTTTGCGATTGCGTGCTCTGGTGCGTTGTGTAGAGCCTCGTGGATCTCTTCGAAGAGCGCAAGCAGCCGCAGAAGAAGCTCGAGCCGCTGGAGAAGCTCGTCGCCATTCTCCAAAAGTGCGCATGTGCTCACAAAGTTACAAGTTCCGCATGAGCAACATTCGCACTGGGTCACGCATCTAACCAAACCGGTTTTTGTTTGTGTGTTTGTATAGGAACAAGAAAGTGAAAGCGTGTCAGAAGTGGATCGCAGACGTTGCGGCAACTGCGCTCGAGCTGCGAATGTACCCAAAGGTAGGAAATGCAAACGAGCTGCCGTTAACTATGGAGCTGCACGAGGAAGGAGAGCTAGAAGGCTGACGTTTTGAATGGTATTCTATTAGGCGTTCGACGCGTGGTACTCGCTCCTGGTCACGCAAAGGGACGAGACGCGCGAGATCTGTCTCGACGTGACCCCGAACGATGAGCTGCCTTCGAAAATTGCGCTTTGGCTCGATCTTGTCGACGTGCTCCAGGTACAACACGTTCACATGCTCCGCTTCTTAATATCATGGCGACTAACTCTGTCACGTACCCTTTTTATATAAACTCAATGCTAGCGGCCAAACTTCAGCTTGTCCGACTGTGCGACCTCTGTCTCGCAGAGTGAGCTCGCGGGGCACTTCTTCCACGCGGCGTCAAACTGGGCGAGCGACAACAAAGCCAAGCAAGATGTCACAAAAGACTCGGTCACGTCCAAACTGGACACTGCCATCGCGTTCTTCATGCGCGTGTCGCTGGACGAGCTCAAGGCCGTGAAAGCGACGAGCGCCAAGAAGAAACAGGAGGCGCTGCACAAACTGGACGAGCAGGCCGCTGCTGTTATTTCGTGGATGCCGAGCGCAAAGATCCCAGCCGAGTACTTGCTGCTGCGCTCCGAGGATCAAGACAGTCGTACGTGTGCTGGCTTCATATGAAAGCGGGCTTGCATTGTGTGAGAGTGATTCTGTATGACTGACGTGTTGAACTTTGTTCTTTTACAGCAATTGATATGGAGAGAGCCACGCAACTCGCCACTGGGCTGGAGTCTGTGCACCCAAAGAGCCCAATGATCCAGATTTTCAGTGGGCTACGATTTCTCGAAGCGAACGAGACTGAGCAGGTACTGTGTACCGGTCAACAAGCACTCGAAGTGGGCGTGAGTTGGACTTATACTTATAATCCAAGTATGATGCGGTGTGTGTTTACTCTCAGGCACGCGAGAGCATTCTCGATGCGCTCGCCTACTGCGCGTCGTCTTCTTTCTTTGAGAGCGCGCTCTGCATTCGCGCTCAGGTGGAGCTCGCAGCGCTCGCGTTGTCCATTCGCGACGTCGAAGGCTGTCTCAGTCGCCTGGCGAAAGCGAAAAGCTTGCTCGTAGAGAAAGCGCAGGTCTTTGGCTGCGCACCGCCCAACCCGCTCGTGTATGTACTCTGTTTCTTCATACTGCCTTTGGAACTTGCTTGGAGTAGTAAAGAAACCTCTGAGTGACTGAACAATATGCTACATACCCAAATTCTAGCTACTCGGAAGCAAAAGCCCAACTGATGGAAGCCACTGCGCGCGAATACTCTGGCGACTACGATCAAGCGCTGGCGGCGTATCAGGCTCTGGTCAGCAATGGCGACAACGATGCACTGACGGCGTTCCAGGCAACCGTCCGTCTTTCCGAGCTTTTGCTTTCAAGAAACAAGTTTGTAGAGACGCGTGAGGCCCTGGACGCGCTCGCTTCTCAAGTTGGCGGTACCCTGAACGACGAAGACCAGGCGATCATCGCCAGTATCCGCGGATGGGTTCTCTTCAAACTCGGTGCAGTAGACAAAGGAAGAGCGCTTTTTGAGAGCGCGGTTCCCAAGATCGCTGTGCAAATCGAGAAAGCGCGCGCGCTCAAGCGACTCGCAATCGTGTACTGGCATTTGGACGGTGCGTTCCGTCGCGAGAAAGCGTTCTGCTTCGGATTCTTGCTGCAGGCTGCGAAGCTGATGCCGTCGGACAGCGAGATCTTCGGCTGGCTCGGCAAGTGGTACCAGGAGATCGCAAACGACGTCCTTCGCGCCGAGAAATGCTTCCTGAAGGCGCTTTCGCTCTCCTCCAACAACGAGATCGCAGGTGTGGCACTCAGCAATCTCTACGAGGAGCAGCAGAAGCGCGCGTTGAACGTGAAGCTCTGGGAAGACATGACGCAAGAGCCGGTCTCGGCGCCGACGTGGGCTCTACTTCGCCTCGCGCAGCACTTGGTCGAGAATGACGATGAGCAGGCCGTGGGCAAACTGCATTTGGTTCTTCGGAATGACCCGTTCAATGCGCGCTACTGGGTCGCGTTGGGCCACGTGTACCGCCATTTCGGGAAGCTTGTGTCGGCGCAAAAGGCGTACTTGAAAGCCGTGGAGCTGGGCGAAATAAGCTGGTGCGTCATGTGTGAGCTGGCTCGCATCGAAGGCGCGCTGCTGCTGTTTGACGAAGCGTTTGAGCACATTGAGCCGTTCGTTGGTGATAGTGATGGCAGTGTAGAATTCGACCAGCAACAAGGATCCGTGGTATCGATGCTGTACGCGGAGCTCCTGTTCAAGCAAGCCAAGTACCTGTGTGCGGAAGGACTGTACGGCCGCGCGTCTGCGAATCTGAAGAAAGCGTCGGGGCTCATGACATCGCTCTCGTCATCGTCCATGGAGCTCAGCAGCTCCGTAGAAGGTCTCAAGCTGATCGGCGACCTCCACTGCTTTGCATTCTACTTGGCACCGAACGACTTTGAGAATGGCTCGACTGGGTGGGTTGGGTTCATTTCGAAAGGGAGAAAAGCCTACGAAGCCATCGCTGCGACCACTCAGTCTCCGGCATCGAAGGACGCGTTCCCGCCTACGCGACTCGCTGAAGTGCTCTACGACGTCGGCTTGAGCTGCTGGTACGAAGCGCAGGCGTTGTGCAATGCGCACGGGGTCTACTTCTCTGGATTTGAGCATCTGGTGGCTTCGAAAGGACTGGAATTGGCCGAATGCATCGAGAAACACCAGCCAAAGGTCATCGCGAGCGTCAAGAACTTGAAGCAAAAGGCGAAACAGTACTTTACGGACGCTGTCAACGCGAGCCCGCAGCTCGCGCTTGGCTGGAATGGCCTCGGGATCATTCATGACCACGCGCTTCTCAAGCAGTTTGCATGGACCCGGGCGATCCAAGCGGAGAGCAACAGCGAAGCGGCGTGGGCCAACCTCGGGATGCTCTACGTGCACCACCCCGAGGGAAACTCCACGGCCTCTTTGGCACAGAAAGCGCTGATCCACCTACAGGGCGTGAACGCGAACAACCCGTCGATGTGGAACGGCTACGGCATGCTCTCTCGACGCGAGACTTTGGACGAGCAGCAGCAGCAGAAAGCGATCGAGGCATTCCGCTGTGCGCTCGAAATGGGTCTCGATCTGGACGCACTGCAGGGATTTACCACCTCAATGCTTCTGAAAACGAATGACTCCCGTGACAACTACAGCGAAGAGCTCCTGTTTGCGATGCGCAAGGTGCTGGAGCGCGATCCGTCCAACGCTGGAGCGTGGAACGCCCTGGGCGTGCTGCAACAGCGTCTAGGACTCAATGTCGACTCGCAGGCATCGTTTGATCGCGCTCAGACCCTCGTTGCCAAGACTCCGTGGTACGCTCAGAAGCACCAACAAGAAGGATTGCAGTGGAACGCCAGCCTCGCTGAGTTTGCTGGAAGCAGCAGCAGTGAGGCTTTCAGCAAGGCAATCGCAGCGGTTCACGCGCAGTCTTCGGCAAACAAGGTGGTGGTCAGCAGTGTTCTCAAAGCGCAGCAGCTGTACCACACATCGGATGGACAGGGATCGCTGCAGGTGCTGACGGATCTTCTCGCTCGCTCGGACCTCACGACCAGCGAAAGAGACGCTGTGGATCTTGTCGGTCTCTCGATTGCTGGACTCTTGGTGAGTTGTGGCGACAAGTATTCGAAGGATGCGAAGCAGTTCAGTGCGCTGTGCAAGGAGCGTTTGTTGGAGAATCTGTCGACTGGGATCTCGAAATCCACGCTCCGCGTGCTTGAAATGCACGAGCGAGCGACTGGATCTGGTTCGGACTGCGTGTCGCTGCTGGAGACCGCAAGTGCTGCTGGCGGTGGAATCCAGCCTCCTGCATCCGTGTGGTCGCGTCTGGCGTTCGCGATGATCGATTTCCAACACGTAAACAACGTGCAACAGCGGCAATTGCTCTCACGCGCGTTTGTCTCTACGAGGAAGCTCCAACATGCGAGCGGGGAAGAAACGATGGATGCAGCCTGCGTACAAACGCTCGCTGGTCTGTTGCTTGGTCTGGTTCCTTCTAATGCAAGCTCTGCTGTTAGTGTCAGCGCTGCGCAGAAGCTTGTGCACATGCAGCCGTGGGACCCGTACGCGTACTTTCTCGCGGGTGCCTCACTGCTCAAGAGCTACGCGTTGGCGCCAAGCGCAATGGAGACATTGAAGAATGCGACATACATGCTGGTGAGTGGTCTGCGAGTCGCGCAAGCAGTGTCATCGACTCCTTCGCTTCATGAGTTTGAACGCGCGCAGCTTCAGTGGATGCTCAGCTTCTGCTACGCGCAGCTTGGTGACGCTAGCAGAGCGTCACAGCATGCCACAGAGGCACACGAGTGGATCGCTAACACGAAAACCAAGTTCCCATCGCAAGCGCTGGAGTTTGAGCTGCTCGATGCGCGTGTGCTGTCGATCGTGAACCATCCGGAGAGTATCGCAAAGTACCACTCAGCGCTCAAAATGGTGTCTTCAACACCGTCATCATCGCACCGTCTGGAGCCGATCCTCGCGGAGCTCGGCACTGTGTACGAGGAAGCAGGGTTTGATGACTGCGCGCTGCAAGTGTGGAAATCCATCGCGTCGCTGACGGCGGCTTCGTCATCCGAGCTTTCTGCTGAGCCTCCCCAGCCAGAACTCGGCGCGTTCTTCGCGAACTTGCGCCTGGCGCTCGTCCACGGCAAGAAGCAGAACGCGAAGACCGCGAAGAAGCAGATCAAGGCCACGATCGCGCTCGCTCCGACTCCGGAGTCCAAGCAGGCAACTGTCGCGGCGTTTGTCGAGAGCGTCATCGCCAAGAACTAATGGGAATATCAATGTGTGGGAGTCCTCATTGTGCTGCTAATAATTGATCTGTTGCGATTTCTAGCTCTTCGCTGCCATCTATTCTATCCCCTTCTTCGCATGACTACAAACAAATTTCACTCACTCACTCACACGGTCTCGTCATGGGGTCCCAGCGCTTGCAGCAGAAAGTACTCTTCGTTCGGCAGCAGCAAGATCGTGTAGTGGTTGCTGCCGTTCACCAGGAACCCGTGCTCGCGGTGCTGCTGCTGTTTCTGCTTTTGCTGCGTCTTCTGGTCTTGCTTGCCCTCTCGCTGGGTCCACGACACGAGCGCGTCGGGAAAGCCCCAGACCAGCACCGCCGCCCAGGGCACTTGGCCGCTCTTCACGGCGTGCGCGGCTTTCTCAAACACGCTCTTGCAGAACGCGGACGCGATGAGGCCGCGCCACCGCACAGTCGCGATCTCACCATTCGATTCGTGCTCAAAGACGTCGGCGACGCCCGTGAACATCGACACGTACTCCTGCGGCGTCTGGTGCTTGAGCAAATCTGCGAGTCGGCACGCGACGAGCCCAAACCAGTCGTATGCTTGCTGTAGAGACGCGAGGAGCTCATCGCGAGTGCTGGTTGTCGAAGCAGTCGCATCATCAGTTGTTACTGCTGAATTCGATACACTGCGGTAGAACTTGTCAAACTGCGGGAGCATGAGGTCCTGCAGGTGGGTCCACTCGCTATTCACCTCCACGCGCTTGCGCTCCAGCGAGTCATCGTCCCCGAAAGTGATCGTGCGCGCGGATCCACGCTCGTTGTACGCGCACACGAGCATCTCGAGCGGCGCGAACTTGGTCTCAAGGCAGTGCACCACGCGATCACGGAAAGACGAGTCCTCGTCCGACATGAACGCCTTGGACTTGAGGTCCAGCGAGATCACATACCGCTGGCTCTGACGCGCATACGTGGCAGCGCCTCTGCACTCTGCGGGGATCGCCTTTCCGTACTTCTCGCCGACGAGTCCGAGCTGCTCGTACGTGGCAGCGTCCACGAGCAGCAAGAGCTCCCCAGTGGGCAGCAGCATCGCCGAGTTGCTCGAGTCGACCGGCACGTTCTTCGCGATCATGTACACCGAGCCCTGCAGCACGTACTCTCTGATGAAGCGCCTGGACAGCAGCACCGTGAGCGACGTCGTGATCTCGTAGAAGAAGCTCGTCTCCCACTTGAGCGACTGCGCGAGCTCCACGCCCTGCTTCCCAGGCACGCAGAGCTCCAGCTGCTGGTTGAGCGCGTGGCCCTCGAGGATCTCCAGGTGGCGCGACTTGTCCAGACGCAGCGACGAGCGCCACACGAGCGTGCGCGACGACGGCAGCTGCTGCGCGCCGGGCTGCGGTCCACTGCCGGCGCTGTGGCGCTGGTCCTTCACGCGCTTCTTGCCACCACTCACCATTCCTCCTGTTGCTGGTTGAAATGATGCTGAATTGGTTTTGACGCTTCGAGTTGTGTGGGAAGTTTCGTACTTTAACAAAGGGTAAATTTCGTATTTAGTAAGTCGCCTTCCTATTAAGTTCGATTCGAGTCAACCCTCAACGAAAAGACTCGCAGATTTGGCAGCAAAACCTGCACTGTAAAAGATCAAATGCTAGAGGCTTTGCAGTATCTGAATCAAACTGCTTGAGTAACTGCTTTACATAATACCAAGTTGAAGAGGCTCGGATCACTGGACCACTGGAGATAAGAACGTTTTTCTACGGTTAGGGAGGGAGAGACCTCGACTTGAAAACTTGGCGCCAACTCAATCAACTCAATCACTCGCACACGACAGCATATCCCAGGATGAACAGCAGCGGGAGTGCGGACACCAATGTGCCAGCTCCAGCGGCGGTGAGCATGGAGATGGACCTGCACCAGCAGCAGCAGCAGCAGCAGCTCAATCGCAGCAACGTGCTCATCGGGCGGAAGCACGCGCGCTCAACGGTGGCGATGACGACTGTGGCGACTGCAACGGTGACGACGAACAGTTTCCAGCAGCACCAACAGCAGCAACAGCAGCTCCAGATGCAGATGCTGATGGCGCAGAATGGCATCACCAATGACGCAGCGGGAGCAGCCGCGGTGGCGGCCATGAACGTGCATGCGGTGGTGACCGGGAACGCCACGAACAGCATGATGAGCGAGCTGCAGGCGAAACTCGACGAGCACTCGGCAGAGAACGACGAGGAGGAAGAAGAGGAAGAAGAGGAGGAGGAGGATGAAGACGATGGCGGCGGCAACGATGCGCTTGGTAGCGCTCAAGGGGAGGACGGAAGTGCGTCGCAGTCACCTTTGAACGGCACTGGCTTGCCGCAAGCAGGACGTCGCATGCGACTCACGCTCGGACAGAAGCGCGAGGTCGTGGACCTGGCTGCCAGCAAGAAGTTCACGCACCGCGAGCTGGCGGAGCAGTTCAACGTCGGCCGTACGACGATCACGAACATCTGCCGCCAGGAAGAGCTCATCCGCACGGAGACGGACTCGGCCGACGCGGCCAAGAAGAAGCGCAAGACCACCAAGTGCACGTACGACCTGCGCATGCTGGACGAGTGTCTGCACAAGTGGCGCATGGAGGTGAAGGTGAGCAGTCCGGACCAGAAGATCACGGGCACGGTGCTCCAGCAGAAGGCGATGGACCTCGCGCTCAAGATCCTGCAAGAGCCGTATGCGGACCTGCCCGACAAAGTGCGCATCGCGCTCACCAAGTTCACTGCGTCGAACGGATGGCTCGACGGGTACCGCACGCGCTTCGGCTCGTTCAGCTCGAAAGTGCTGCAAGGCGACCAGAACGTGATCAAGAACGTCGACATCCAGACGCGACTGAGAGAACTGCACCACAGTCTGAGCCAAGTGGACCTCCAGGACATCTGGACGGGCAGCGAGTTTGCTGTCGTGTACAAGCCTAACGCCGCGAACCAGAACCCGAACGCGCCGCCGCCCTCCGCTGGCGACCCATCGGGCAACGGGAGGTACACGGTGTCGCTCTTTGTGAGCGCGGCGGGCGAGAAGTTTGACATGCAGGTGATCGGCGTGGACCGCAACCCGCTGCTGCTCGAGGGCATCAACCCGCAGCAGACGTACAACATCCAGTACGGTCACTCGAAGACCGGCTGGCAGGTAGCGCACACGACCGTGACGATGCTCAAGTCGCTCAACGCGCTCGCCAAGTCCCGCAAGCGCACGTTCCGCGTGATCCTGGACAGCGCCGTGCCGCACGTCAAGGCGGCGATGATCCTGGACTCGCAGGGCGACCAGCGCACGTTCTTCCTGTACGACCACCTGCAGATCTACTTTCTGCCGCCCAACTTCAAGCCGCCGCGCTTCCACCCGTGCCACCTCGGCATCATCCAGGCGTTTAAAGCGCGCTTCCGGTACGAGATGATCGAGATGCTGTTCTCCAACTACCGCCAGTGCTTGCTGAACCAGGACCTGCACAGCTTCCACCCGATGCGCCACTTGCACACGCGCAACGTCTTCCACTGGTTCTACATCGCGCTGCACAGTCTCGACAAGAACATGATCCAGAACTGCTGGGTGCACAGCGGCTTGTTGCCGACGCAGGCGCTCGCGACGCTCAACATGAAGGAGATCATGTCGGCGAGTCCGACTGGGAATGGTACGAACGCGCTCCCAGCGACTAACGCGGCGGGGCTTCCGAACCTCACGTCCATCTACCGAGACCTGCAGGTGCTGATGACCGAGGTGACCCACGTGGCACCGGACTTCCTGCACTGGATCGGCGTGGCAGACCCGCTCAACGCGCAGGCGTTCGCCGAGATGGAGGGCAACGCGTCCGTGACGGACCCGGGCATCGACGAAGTGCAGATCATCCGCAGCGTGCTGCAGAAGCACGACTGCCTGTCCACGAAGAAGCTCGACGACGCGACCCACGCGGCGGGCCACTTTGAGTCCCAGGACGACGTCGCGGAAGACCAGTGCCCTCGCCACGAAGAAGTGCTGGCGTCGATCGAGACGCTCAAGAAGTACTTGCGTCTGTCGAGAGACGCGATCCCGAACCGCGTGGATGCCGTCGTCCAGCTCAACAAGGTCAAGACGACGGTCGGAAACAATGCCGTCCACGATGTTTGAGTGAGTCCAGACGGAGCAGCAAACAAAGTGATCGCATGTGGTTGTAAGTTTTTGTGTGTGTATCTATAATAACACTTGCTCAAATATCTCTACGATGTGGAATCACTGCTTGATCATGCTCTCAAGTAATGATCTTGCGTTCTCTTCAGCTCACAATCGCTTGGCACTCTTAGAATTCGATAGCGGAGACGTGAGCCCATTGAAAATGCCGTTGTCTAGCTGGTCGGTCAGCTGCGGATCATCCAGCGGCAAGATGCATCGCTCAGCAATGGCTCGTTCTTCGGCTTCGCGTTGCGTTTTCGCATACGATATCAGCGTTTGCAGCGC
>JAADVK010000632.1:0-19716 GCA_023334975.1 Globisporangium sylvaticum | reverse complement strand
CGTACAATCGCTGCTTGCCGTAGTCTCCTCCGACGCGCGAGACCATCGACATTGTCGCCTGATCGAGCAGAGACATGGTGGGCTGCATCTGGAAATTCGCGAGGAACACCATCAGACACATGAACTCGAACGACGTGACGAAGCGGAGCGAGAACGTGAGCAGCGCGGCCGACACGAGGCACATGATGTGGACGAGCTTCTGGTTCTGCAGCACGTCGGCCGCCATGCCCCAGATCGGAGGTCCCAGGATCGCGCACACGCACGGAATCGAGAGCAGCACGCCGATCTGCATCTTGGAGTAGTGCTCGGAGGAGTCAAAGTAGATCTGGTTAACACAAGACAAGGCGCGACGTAACACGTCAGTCAGTCAATGTGTCAAGACCAATGAGAGACCAGGCAACCCTGATTCATCACTCGTAGGATAATACAAGGCAGGTAGCACTTACCGGGAGGTACGTTTGCACAGAAAATGCTGCAAAGTGGACCAGGAAGAGCAGCTTGAGCGGCATGAGCGTCTTCGACTCGCCGCCGTCGACGAGGAACCCCAGGCGCAGCCCCATGGTAGTAGCAGAGATATTGATGGCACTGCTGGGTTTGGTGAGGCGCCTTAAATGCTCCAAGCTGTGCGCTTGATGATGCGAATTGGCAAGTGAGTGGCTTCGAATGAGTGAGTGAGTGAGTGGGTGAGAGCACGAGGTGGTGGTCGTGAATGTCTGGTCAGCAAGAGCGCAGGGGCAAGAAGCGGAACGCCGCGGTTCGCATACAATGGCAAGTGGCAATGGTGAGGGAGGATGGGGATGGAGATGGCGATCTTGTTGAGTCGTGAGCAGCTACGATGGCGCTGTCGACGGAGCTGCAGGCGCCGATTGGATGAATGAAGTGGAGTAAGAGATGGGGCACGTGTACAAGAGAAACGCGCCATCAGTTTCGGGTTTTGTTGTGATTCATTTGGTACAGAAGTTCAGAACTGCGGAGTCGCTTCTAAAAAACGAAATTGCGACTTTTAGAACTCCTCAAACGACTTGGGAACTGAAGAAATGGCATCGAAGTGGTGGAAGCCACAGCCTAAAGACTTCGATCATCTGGGTCGAATGCTGAAACCTGGTGGTTGTATCGTTCGTCGTTGCTCATATAGCAACCCCCAAGAATTGAGTCGCCTTCCAATTTAGGGACGAGCATGGTGGTCTATCGAGACAGATGAGTGAGCACTGGTGGTGATTTCACTCTGCAAACTGGCTCAACATCATGATGATGAGGCTCACTCTTGTGCTCTAGCCAAGAAGCGTGCAATGACGATCGCGTTGATCGTAATTGTGGAGAAAGGATGGGAAACCAAGAAGATATGCGTTTTGATAAAAAGAAATCTGAAGCCGAGTTGCATGGAAACTGCACCACCACCCAAAACGAAAATGTGAGGAGATAAACACATGTCACAACTTTGAAAATGGGTACAGTCACTCAAACGAGGGAGAAAGTGCAGCCATGTTATATTTGACCAATCAACTTCAACCTCACTCTGTGATCATCTATTGATCAGCCAAAAGCGATTCAAATATGACTCAAGTGCCCTGTCAAATAAGAAAAAGGGTTGTTTGCTGTGTCTGGCTGTGCTGTACTGTCTAGAAGAGAATGCTTGGGCGGTCTCGTATCACCGCGCATGTGCACCAGCAGCAGCAGTTCGCAATTCCCGAGACACAACACCCAGCGAGCACGTCTCCAACCACATTCCGTGAAATTCAAGCGCCGAGATGCAGCGATCGATCCGCCAGAGCGCTCGCAGTCCATGCGGCTCCCCCGCATCGTACGGCAGCAGCAACCAGCAGCAGCACGAGAAGGACGTGCTGCCGATCGAGCTCTACCGAGAAGCGCGCAACGAAGCAGTCTCGCGCTTCCAACAACAACAGAAGCAGAAGAAACAGCAGCAGCAGCAACAGCGTCAGCAGAAAGCCGAAGCGGAGCACGATGGTGAGGATGATACGCGTTGTGTTGACCGCGTGGACTCGCCAGCGTTAGCAGCACAGCAGAACGCGAAGCGGCCATCACTGCTCGGCCGCATCCGCATGGAGAAGAACCGCGTGGTGCAGCGCTGCTTGGTCGCAGTCCGCCTCGCCGAGCCCTCGCGTGACGTGTTCTTCAAGCAGAAGAAGCAGGACTTTGCCGGCGCGATCGAAGTGCTGCAGGAGACCAAGCTCAACATCCAGAAGCTCACGGTTCAAGTGCAGAGTACGTTCTCTGTGATGTTCTTGATAGTATGATGACGACTCGAAGGCTCTGGCTCACATGTCACTGCGTCATTCGTGACAGAATTCGCTGGCGCGGTCACTTCGTTTGCGGGGGACTCGTCGTCCTACGCGCAGATTGGCATGCACACCGTGCCGCGCCACACGTTCCTCCAGGCGTCCCAGCAGATCGAAGAGAAAGCCTACGCGTTCTCAGTGAGTCAACCAATCCAACTGGAGTGGCCATTGTGCGCAAGCCCTAACACTGTACTGTCGTCGATGCCATGCTCCACACAGGACGACGTGGAGACGCAGGTCCTCGCCAAGATCAACGCGCGGATCGCCACGTTAGAGAAAATGCACGAGTCGATTGTCGACCGAGGCCATCTGCAGCTCGACGTCGACTACGCGAAACGCAAGGTGCGCATGTACTCGAAGACACGCTTCCACATCCCACTATGACTGGTAATGTCTATACTATGTAGTATCTCACATGCTTTCAGCTCACCATTGCGCAGCAAAAAGGTGACGTGAACCAGATCGCCGAGCGCAAGCACGCGGTAGGTCGACACTAACGAGACTCACTTGTGCACGTTGCAATTCCGCGGATTTGAATTAACCGCCACCGCCTCTATATGTATCAGCTTCTTGTCGCGCAGAAGCAGTGCTCTGACGCCACGAAGGCGATCACGCAGCAGCTCGAGTTCGTGACAACTGACCAGCAACCGGAGATCCAGGAGCTGCTCACCCAGGTACAGCACATACCAGCAAATCCGTACACACAAGTATCCCGGTGGGACTTTCACGAGTGTGTTGTATGCGGCTAGCCAATGTATACGCCAGTCAACACATTCGACAAGCCATCCGATTGATTATTATCTGTTCTCACCCACTCTTTTGAAATTTGCTCCCAATAGTTTTCGCGCCTGCTGCTGGATTTTTTCCAGTTTGGCGACGAGCTCCTGGCGGCCGCGCCACCAGCAGCTCCACCAGCGGTTCGCGTGCAGATCCCCGGAGCGATCGAGGCCCGCGAGCCAGAGCCAGAGCCAGAGCCAATGGCTTTTGGAGCTGCAGCAGACCACTGAAGAGCTCCAGCAGTCGAAATGCAGGCGTTGCAGTGGCATCATCCACGCGTCCAGCGTGATCCCGCAACCCTGCGTCAACAGCTCAGCGCACCACAATGCAACGACAATCACTCTCTCTCTCCTTCTCTCCATTCAGCCAATCGAAAGCGATTTTGGTCCGTTACTGTAGTAACTGTATCTTTGTCTTTCTCTCTCCTTTCCCTCTCACACACACACATTCAAGCAGTATCCATTTCCGCACTCAGAACCGAAAAGGAGCCTTTGGGAACAAGCGCGTCGAGAGAGATGGAGCAGCTGGACGCGCTTCTCGCGGACGCCTGCGCGCGCGCAGAGGAGGTGAAAGGCGCCGCCGACCCGCAGCAGAAGATGCGCGAGCTGCTGGCGCCTCTGCGCGACTTTTTCGCGCAGCAATCGGTCCTCGAGAGCAAAAGTTACGAGGGCAAGAGCGATGACACTGATGCAGCAGCAGAGAGCCCCGCGAAGACCAAGGCGCCGACGTACTTGAGCGAAGCGGCCACGCGCATTCAGGCGCTCGTGCTCGGCAACAATACGCGCACGACTGCGGCGCGCAGCGACACGAGCAACAGCAGCAACGACGGCACGAAGTCGCTTGTCGAGCCGGCGAAGAGCGGGAGCAGCAGTGTTGGCAAGCCGCAGAACTACTTCAGTGGCGCCGCGAGTCGCATTCAGGCGTTTGTTCGCGGTAATGCAGCAAACAACTCGCGTGAGAGTTCGGCGATGATCGTGACGAGTCCGGTGCGCAACCCGAAGGACAAGACGCTGCAGAAACTGCAACTGGGGGCTGCGGCGACGCGCATCCAGGCGCTCATGCGCGGGAAAAGCGAGCGCAACTCGTTCATCCAGCAGAAGAGCTTTCTTCTGCAGGGCACAAAGGTATGCGGGACTTTGATACGCGTTTCACGTAGAGTCTTGATTCTAATACTCGTGGTTTGCGTTTTTGTGTGTCTGCGCAGGTTCTTAAGAAATACGTGCTCAAGAGCGATCGATTCCCGAATTGCCATGTTCTCGACACCCCTGACGGCGATATCGGTAAGAATCGATACATGGCGTTGCTGCGTGTTAATATTCTGTGCGTCTAATCTGTTATGTGGGTGATTTGTGTCGCTTATGTGCTGTCGTACGCAGCTCCAAACTTCAGGCGATTGGCAGGGACGCCATTGTACGGATCTGCGCAGCCTTCCCTGGTACGTGTCGGCATTGACGTTGCTGGTCATGAACTCGATGATACTAAGCTTGTGATACCTTTTTACAGGAAGGAATCCAACTGATTCTGAACCGTGTCGCGGAAGACGGATTCTCGAAAGTGGTCTGGATCAACCTCCGAGAGGTATGTTTTGCAATCCAATGAGATCGAATTGTGAGCATGTATACCTATGCATAGTGCTCACTTTGTGCGAATCTTCTTGATGGTATAACAGGAACCGGTGATCTATGTTGACGGCCACTCGTACACTGCGCGACGCACCGCCAAGCTGAACGAGAACGACCTCGTTCCGGGGATCACGGGTCATAAAGTCCAGGTCCTCGAGACGGCGATGAAGAACAGCTTGCGGGAACAGCTGGGGCTCGCGAAGCACCAGTTTGAGTACTGGCACGAGTACGAGCTCCACCAGAATGAGTTGCTCACGTCCAAAGTGGACCCGGAGCGCGTGTTCACGCTCCCGGAGCTCTACGAGACAGAGGCGGTGCTGGCCGCGAACCCGAAGATCGAGAGCGTCAAGTACTACCGCATCCCGATTGAGCGCGAGAACGCGCCAGAACATTCGGAGGTCGAGCTTATCATGGAGTTGATCGACACCGCAGCGCCGATTGTGAACTCTGCGACGTTCGACACGGCGTTCATCTTCAATTGTCAGATGGGCAAGCGCCGAACCACGACAGCGCTGGTCATCGCGCAGCTCATCTGGCAGCGCCAGCATGTTGACGTGAACACCTTGCCTAACCAGAGTACTAGCAGCAGCAACAGCGGTGAACGCAACAGCGAGAGCGAGAGCGAGAGCGAGAGCAGTGGTCTGAAGAGCGGCGAATTTGGCAACTTTACTGTGATCCGGGAAGTCCAGAAGCAGCTCGCGTTCGGCCACCAAGCCAAGAGCTGGGTCGACAGCGCCATCGACGAGTGCGCCGCGATCTTCAACATCCGATCGGTCATCCACGAGTACCACGAGCTATCGATGGCGGAGGCGAAGCCGGCCAAGCGATCGTACTATCTGGTGCGTTTCAAAAGTGTCCAATTGGCATTTGGAATTTCAAAATGTTTGTTCGTCACTCACCCGTTCTCTCTGTTATTGTTTCTGTGTGGTTACAGCATCACGCACTGAGCTTCCTGGAGCGATACTTCTACCTGATTGTGTTTGGCGCGTACATCCTGTCGACTCGCGTCGCCGCTCAAAAGGCGCTCGAGAATGAAAGCAGCGCTGGAGAAGGTGACGTAGTGGAGCCGCGATTAAGCACCACCACTGAGGGGCAAGAGACCGCGTCAACACTGCAGTCGTTCTCCAAGTGGCTGCAGAGCCACCCGAATCTGTTCCGTATGCTGGACGATCTCGGTGGCGTGCGCTACAAGTCCGACAAGGTGCTTCAGGACTGTGTGATCAAGGAAGACCATTTCTTTGGCATCGCGCGCATGCCGTACATGTTGACGCCGAGTGTCCCCAACTTCCGTCGCATCGGCAACGAACCGATTTTCGGATCTGCGCAGTGCCTCGAAGTCGGGCTGCGAGACGTCGTGAGCCACCTGCGCGGAGAGTTTGACCGCATCATCTGGATCAACCTCCGCGAAGAAGCCGTAATCTATGTGAGCGGGAAGCCATTTGTGATGCGCCACCCGGATAACCTGATGGAGAATGTCGAGTACCCGGGCATTGAAGCCGACGAGATCAGCGCGATCGAGGCGCAAGTGAAAGAGGAGATCAAGAACGAAGTGCGCAAGGCGAACGGACTGCTCATGTACTGGTACGAGCCGCGCGTGATGTACAGCGAAGAGACGATGGACCACGTGAACCCCGAGGTGGAGATCAAGACGCTCGCGGAGATCTACGAGGAAGTCGCGGAAGAGACCAAGTTCGATCTCCAGTACTCGCGCATCCCCGTCTCTGACGAGACCGCGCCAGAGGAGAAAGACCTCGACGACATGGTGCGGCTGCTTGCACCGGTGTTTATCAATGAACTGGGACTCAGTGCATCAACAGCAGCCTCTACTTCAAACGGAGGTCGACTGGGGGTTGTGCGGGATGGCGTCGTGGAAAAGGACAAGACGGCAGTGATCTGCAACTGCCAGATGGGCCGCGGTCGCACGACCACCGCACTGGTGTGCACGTACATGTTGCGCATTGTGCTCGAAGACTGCGTGGCGCAGTCGCCAGCTCCCTCCAGTAAAGAGAGTCTGCTCAAGGAGATCTGCGGCGCGGCGCAGCCTGGAGCGCGTCGACAGTCCTCGGCGGTCATGGGTGAGTTTGTGGTAATCCGGAAGTTGCTGAGCACGCTTGACAACGGCAACGAGTGCAAGCTCCTGGTCGACTATGCGGTCAACCAGTGCGAGCACATGCAGAACCTGCGCGAGTGCATCGCGCAATGCCGGGACCTGGCGACAGACCGCGACTTGACGAGCGCCAAACGCGACCACTTCATGCTCCGTGCCGTGAACTACCTGGAGCGGTACTTTTACCTCATCTGCTTTGCGTCCTACTTGCTGGAGGAGCGCGAGCACATGTTCAAGAAGTCGATCTTCGTGCGGTGGATGAACGAGCGCTACGGAAGCGCGTTGTACGCGCTGCTCGACAACCTCTGCTTTGAAGAAGAGATCGGCGCCGAGACCCACGTGTCGTCCATGCGCTGGCGCTGGCGCCGCAAGCGCAAGCTCGTCTCGCGCTTGGAGTAGATTCACAGTCAGTGTTAGCTAGGATGTGGTCAAGAAGCAATAGAGTCAAGCGAAAGAAATGATCGAAATACAAAGTCTTGTGAATTTTGCACCCAGAGTGGCTCGTAACTTTAGCTCTTGCATACCACAAATAGAGCAATCATTTGATCAGAGCGAGCGAAGGCAGGCAGACGCACTCACTCTTGGAAGCCATTTCTCGAAAATGCAAGCCAAGCAGTACGAGGTGAGGATAAACGCCTGAGTTCTTGTGAAGATCTACCAACTCTATCGAGTGGGCATGGTTTGGTGCTTACTGTGTACTGCTGCTGCTGTGTATGCTACTAGGAGCGAATCCTGAAGCTCCAAGATGCGCTGGAGATGCAGAAGCTCAAGAACATGTGTACGTGCTTGTCTTGAGTCCATCGACTGCTCATCACACGATTCACAGTCCAAATACCCCCAACTAACCTGACTTTGGCTCTCTCTCTCGCTCTCTCTTGTGCTTTGTGGGGAGGATTACAGCCCAGCTTGGACGAATTCGGTAGGGAGATTCAGCGTTTGTGGGTTTCAGCCATTACGAAGGATACTTACAATGAAACTTGTCGTGTGTGCTGGAAACTGGTGTGCTGCTCACGTAAGACTCTGGAGGACCAGCTGGACAAAGTCCAGATCGCCCTCGAAGAAGAACGAGAGGAAAAGTGCGTCTTTGCAATCCCAGTATTCGCTCTTGCTAGTTGTAAATCTATGCAAGCTCTCACCTCATACACACATGCATCTGCTTTGGAATTTGATTTCTGAAAGAGAGACGATCCTGAAGAACCGCCGCACGAACCGCCTGCTGATGGAGCTCCAGGAGGAGCGCGTGCAGCGGCTCCAGGACCTTCAGGATATCTACGCCAAGGACAAGCAGCTCGAGCTGCTCGCGAGCGAAATGGTGTGAGAGATGTTTGGGGTCAAAGGGAATCAATAGAAACAACGAAGACTAACCTATCTCCATATAATTCCGTCTCTATGCCTCTTAGTTCGCTGTGACGCAGGGCGTGAAGGGTGCGCAGGAGGAGATCACACACAAAGACGCTGAACTCACGGGCCTGCGCGCGTCCGTGCGGCGCAGCGCCAAGCTGCTCCAGGTATTTCCAGTAGTCTGGTTGTGAATGATGATAGTCTCTCAACCCGACTGGCTGGCTCACTCATTGAAAATGCAATGGTGACGATGCTGCCTTCGTCAAACTAGAAAGCCGAGAAAGACTTTATCGAGACCCACCGCGAGCAGCAACATGGCGATGGGCTGCAGCCTTCACGGTCGGCCGGTTCACTTTTATTTCCCCCTCAAACTCACCATCAGCAGCACTCATGTACGAGTCGAGGTTGCTTCCAGTGCACGAGTGGGAATGGGAATGGAAACCCAATGCAGCAGCCCAAGAGCAAGAAGTCCAGGTACGGGAATGCAGTAGTAGTTTTAAATTATGGTGCGGGTGATGGGTCTTATATGCTGACCTCCTCTCTTGAATGGTGTTGTCGGTTGTAGCAAAATCGAGATCCCGTGGATCGACAAGGACGCGCTGTAAGATTTTATCGACCGTGGAGCCCTGATCTACCTGGTTTTCCCTCAAGACTAATACAATCTGTCACTTTTCTTCTTTTCCTCTATTGGGGTGGCATGAGTAGTGAGTTGCAGCCTGGATCAAAGTACCTCGGGTATGGACTCGGGCTCTTGAAGAAGAACCACATCGTGGCGCCAAACGACCACTTGTGAATCATCAGTCGCACAGTCTAAGTTGACAACAGTGTTCAGCTCGTCACGGGTTCCCTGATGCTGATCTCCACAAAGCGGCGAAGGCGATAGTCCGACGATTTCCGGCAACGCTCGGCCAATCGCCCGATCGAGACGACCAGATCCGCTCGCACGCGCAGTCTGCTGATGCCGTATTCGTCATTCATTGCCGCATTGATGGTGCTAGTATCTTGTAGCTCCGGCTTGATCCCGTGGATCCCGTGGGACGAAATCGGTCGGAACGTAACCAGTAGCTCGCTTGTCGTTGGCAAAGGTGGCGCATTGCTATGGACATCAGTCATAGCGAAAAGCGGCTCGAGCGCATTTGACGACGTCCTCCCGAGCGCCGCGAAGATCTCGTTGAAGTACGCGAGCGCGAGCTCCAGCAGCGTGGACACTTCGTTGTCATATGTCGCGTTGTTCAGAGCCACCATCTCCTCCACGATCCCGCACAGCTCGAGCACCAGGACGCAACTGTTTGGTTGACATCACACCACCAGACAGGTTAGAAATTGTTGGTAATAGAGTTCGGATATAGACAATGCGAGCACAACTTTGAGCGTTAGAGTTGATTCATCCGTACCTGATTGAGTTCTGAAGCACGCGATCGGCTGGGAAGGTCTTGACGCAGTACAGCAGGAGACTCTCGAGACAGTAGTACACCTCTTGGACCTGGAAGTCAAAGTCCGGCACTGGTTGGTCGCCGCTATTGCAACTGCCACCATAGGATTGGCTTTGCCTCTGGAGGTTCATGTTGCAATGACTCAACACGGCGCGAAGAAACTGCGCCACGGGCACGAGCGTCTCGTGCAGAATCACCTGGTCGCCCGCTGCGTAATCCAGCGTTTCCTGCACGAACTGGTTCAGAATGAACTTCCGCAGCGTCTGGAGGCGCGCTTTGGCTTCGTCGTGAGCTGCTGAGCTGTCTGAATTTAAGGTCGACATTGGTGAGGACTCGGTTCTCCTTCGCGAGTGCTCGTACGAGTTGGTGCAGCGGCAGAAAAACAGCCCGCACGAGAGATAAAATGCCTCGCGCCGCACTTGCCGCACGTCAAACTCTCGTTGGCGACCAAGAGCACTCGCAGCAGCATGATGATGCACTTCGATCGGGTAGTAGCTGTGGATGCCCAGAGGTCCGTGCGGGTCGAGCACGTTCAGCAGCAACTTGCGTAGTGGGGACGAGCTCCAGCCGCGCTTCACGGTCTGATATGTCTCCAGAGTCTAATCATTACATCATCGTCATCAACGCAATTTCAAAGTTAGCCTAGGCATTCGTAAAGGAGTACACTACAGTACAAGCAGGCTTACCTGGGAGAACCAGTGGATGAGGCTCGGATACTTTTGGCGCGCGAAGAAAAGCCGCACGCTCTCCACGAACCCCAGGCACGCAGGCGAGATGCTGCTCTGCTGCTTGTGGTTCTGTCCATTCACGTGTGAACTGCCAGAGGTAGAACCAGTCTTTGAATCCCCACTGCTGTTGTCAAACCACTTGGACTGCTGCGAATCAAACTGGTGCGACGCTGCGAGCGCGAGCTCCAGCTGGTGCAAGCGCTTCTCGGCCTGCGGGAACTCGGCGCAGCTCGCTTGCCGGAACATGAGCTTCATGACCGAAAAGAAGATGTTCTGCTGGCCGATCGCCATGGCGCCGCAGTGGTACAGAAACGTGTCCACGCAGCCGTACATGAACTTGAAGAGCACGATGAGGATGCGCACGCTCGGGTCGTCCTTGAGCTGGCCGTGCGCGAGCTCGAGCGATTCGTCAATGCTGTGGTAGTTCGTGGTAGTTGTAGAGCTCGATGGTGACGATGACGATGTAGCTGAAGTCGACGCAAAGTCTCGAAGGAACTTCTCCGAGAGATCGTACCAGTTGTGCCGCGCACGATCCAGATCCTGACAGACCATCTTGAGGTTGATCTCGTACGCTCTGCAGACAAGAACATATACAGACAACTTGGTTAGCTGCATCAACAGACCTCGGGTGCAAATCATATTAGGTACGTACTCTGGGAACGTGGCGAAGACGCCGCTTTGAAAGTCCATCATCTTGAGGCGGAAGCGATTCATATCCTGGCGGTACACTGCCTGGTTGGACGTGAGTCTCCGCCACATTGTGCCAGCACTTCGACAGACCTCTTGGAAAATGTCCAAGTGGAGCTCGTAGAGCGTCAGCAGATCGCTTGGAGGCTGCAGAGTAATAGTTGATACCGATTTCTGCTTGAGACTCTGCAGTACCTGAACAAACTTGCTGTTGGTCGCCGTGGTTCGCAAGAGCTCGAGCAGCAGCGGGTCCATCTTGTACTGCGCGACCTGGTTCTCGCGCAGGATGTTGAAGATGATCGCGTCCGTGAGCATGACCCAATAGTTGGAGTACCGGATCTGGCTGGTGGTGGCAGTCAACTCTGTGGTGGCCGTTGTCGCGTTTGCCTCAATCTCATGTACTGGGAACACGAGCTTGGTGTCGCCCTTGCTTGTCTGCAGCGTACACAGCGATGGGAAGAGCGCCTGGAGGTCCAACGTGCCCATGAGCCAGATGTTGGCGAGCTCCTGGTCCGCGCCGCTCTCGCTCAAGAAGCACGTGCTGAACCACTCTTTCTCCGGGTGGTGCTTGAGGATCGCGCTGAACAGGCGAGGCGCGAGCACGCGGGGCTTCATCGAGCTCGCAGAGACGAGACTCCAGCCAAACTGGAAGCTGCACGTGGATACCATGACGCCCAGCAGCTCGATCGCGTAAAGCTCATGGTAGGACACGAGGCCTCGCTGCGGGAACTTGATGACTGCGCGTTGGAGGCCGATCCGCAAATGCGTCAGGATGGATTGCAGAATCGGCTCTTCAAACGTCTTGAGCGACGCTGTCTTCAGCACTGCTGCTGTGTGCTGAGTAGGGGGAGAACTAGAGTTCCCAGAGCTGACGATCGTGTCGAGGTTCACGTTCGCCCACAAGTCATCGTCATCGAACTCATCAAACTCACCTGCAGGTTCAACTCCAGCGGCGGTAGGAACAACAACAGGAGCACTCGTGACCAGAGCCTGTAGACACTGAACTGGTTCGTCTGGTGCTCGCGGGAGTACGCACTGAAGGATCTCCAGTGCGACGTTCAGCGCTTCGATCGAGAGTAACTCGTCCACAGCAGCGTCCAGACACGCCTCTAGTCCAGCGTTGAGGATGAACGAGAGACTCGAGCGCACGGCGTCCATCGCATACGATGACGATGAGGGCGAAGGGGAAGAAGACTCAGGGATTGTTGGGATAATCTCACAGAGTTTCTGCGTCAAGTCCCGCATCAAATACAGCGACGAGAGCACGCCACGCTGCAGTAGACGCGTTTGCCGCTTCACTTCGCACGATGGTGTTGCTGTAGTGTCTTTGTCGCTGGTCTGGGTATTCGTCCGCTGGATGCTCCGCAAAGCCTGCACTGAAATCAGCAACTGGTCGTTGAGGTACGAGAACATGACCGGGTACTCGTTCGAGTACGCCATGGCAACGCGTCCCATGACGTAGAGCGCCTGGCCGAGGAGCACGCCAAACTCTGCGTTCGCATTCACAATCCGCGCCATCTCCTTGTAGTAGAACTCCAAGTCGCGCTTGAGCGATTTGTTCGCGCGCTGTGCGGGGCCGCGCAACGACGAAGCTGAGTCTGTGCCTGGAGCATCCTGGCAGATACTGGACACGGCAAGCGCCAACAGGATGGACACCATCAGCCGTTCCTAGCCAAAACCAAGAACGATACATAGTGTTATCAACGATCAGACTTTAAGAACCTAGGTTTGTAAGGATCATAGAAGACGAACCTCGTCTTGCCCGCGCTTGACCGCAGTCGGCTGTTGGACCTTGGTTTTCTCTTCGACTTTCACCGCCTTCTTTGAGTCGGTGGCTGGAGCTGAGCCGCCCCAGTTCCAGGCTTTTGACTTCGTTGGGACAGGTTGTTTCGAGGGTTGGGGTGGTGCTACTACTGGTGCCTTCACGACGTCTTCACTCGGCTTTGTGGCGTCGAATCGCGCCGAGATCACGCGGCAAATCGGTTGCCGGAACCGATTTCGGTGGATCGCTTTCTCAAACTTCAGGATTTGAACCTACGTGCCCCATACAACCAACAAGTGAGCTTAGGTATCCATATCAGAGCACCAGAGCTTTCCTCTAAATCATGAGTGACAATGCGTACCAGGATGATGCCGCTGATCATGTCGATGTGGTCGGCGGTGTCCCATTTGCGCGCGTTCACAAAGTCGCTCAGCTGGTTCCCGGATTTTCCCACAGTGTTCAGCAGCAACTCCGCCCAGAACGGAGAGAGCTCCACGATTTCTCGCTGGTTTTCTTGACTCGTGGAGTCGGGGGTGTCTTCCCAGAGTTCCTCCAGCAATCGCTCCAAGACATCTGCAGCCAAGCCACCATGACACGCACATCAGGTTAGCACCTCACACTCTCGCTGCGAACTGGAAATTAAAGCCAAACCCGGACTAAAAGGAGAACTAAGGACGAGACTTTACCACTCTGAGGCGTCGAGAGTCTCGATAACACCACCACCTTTTGGAGCACGTGGAGCTTGAAAACACCTACCAAAGTAACGCAAAGTGGTGATTGTCAGCGTCAATGCACAGGTTGCTAATGCCCTCAAGACACCACACACACTCACTTGAGTAGACGGCGAACTCCTTGTTTGCCTGATTCTGGATCGTCAGCGTGTTGCTGAATGGGAGAAACGCGTGCTTGCCCGGCTGGAGGAGGTCCTTCACAACCGCCCACCGTGCCTCCGAACTATTCAGACGAATATCAAAGGAGCGTTAGTATATAGAGTTTTCCTCACCAGTCTCGTCCATTCAGGTCACTGAGGACAAAAACTCACATGAGATCCTCGCGTTCTTTCGAGTCGCCAGTGGGGAAGATCAGCGAAAACAGGATGCAGAGGTCCCAAACCGACTGCAGCGCTAGCAATTGGCCCTCGGCGACATCTTCCGCTTGATCGGGAGCCTTCGAAATCCTGGGGATGCTGTCG
The DNA here is from genome assembly GCA_023334975.1 of Globisporangium sylvaticum. Taxonomy (NCBI): domain Eukaryota; phylum Oomycota; class Peronosporomycetes; order Pythiales; family Pythiaceae; genus Globisporangium; species Globisporangium sylvaticum. The sequence goes on along the minus strand of JAADVK010000632.1, from coordinate 5,770 downwards.
ACCAGATACCCACCACTCGACCGCTCTTGGATGAACGCGATCGCCAGGTTATCGACGAAATGATCTCGATACTAGGTAGGAAGCAGTACACAAGAAGCCACCTACCACAGTTAGAAAGCAACACAACACCAAGAGCAAAGCACCGGTCACCCACCATTGTCTGTAGAAATGCCCAAAAGTCTCGCCCGTCACCGGATGCCGACAGTTTCCCAGCCTGGAACGAGCATTTCCCGCTCGCAAAGCAATCATAGAGCAGCAGCCAGAGCGAAATCGATGGGGTATCTGCCGAGGCTTCTTTTGCTGCTTGAGGTAGAGAGCTGTCGGCACCACTTGCTCCTTGTTGCTGCTGTCCTCTAGGTTCATTTTGCTCGAGACGATAAGAAGACGGGAGGTACAAGTAGACGTCCACGAGGAAGAGCGACGCTGCCAGTATCGCGCGATTCGTCGGCAGAATGCTCTCGATCACGGACTCGATCGTCTGAGTCCCTGAAGTACCAGCAGTGGCGACGACGGCAGCTGTTGCCTTCAGGTCGATGAGCAGCTGGATGTTGTACCAGTAAGTGCGCGTGATCGCAGTCAACAGCGGCGTGGTCTTTGCACTGCGATCCGCGACTTCAAAGAAGAACACGTACGACGGGCAGCTGCCAAAGAGCGACTCGCAGTCTGGAAGCTGCGCGACGATACGTGAGATCTCCGATACAATGGCGCGAACCAGTTTCGTCAGCTGTACTGCCGTCGTCTTCCCAGTTTGCAGCTCGAGCTGGTCCTGAACACTCTGGACAGCGTGGTGCACAAGGAACACCAATGATGCGTGGTAGCGATCCGCTGCTTCGACCAACGCGCGCCACTCGAGAGAAGCTGAATAGCTTTCGTTCTCCGAATCTACAGTTCCACTACCTCCGGTACCTCCAGACAAGGAGCTCATGAACTCTAATTCTTGAAAGCGCAAGTCACTCAGACACTGTCGAAGTCTGGCCGCGATAGACTTGATCGCGTCATGGTAGTCTGTATCATCACCCTCTTCATCGCCAGCATCTCTAATGAGAGAATCCACAGTACTAGAAGACGCATGCAGACCACAACAGCACTGGAGCAATCCGCACGTCGTGAGGAAGTGTCTCCTCTCAGAATGAAGACCCGGAAGGTCCTCGTCGTCCATGGTCCCCGAGAGGACGTCAAAAACGCTCTTCCACTTGATCTGTGGGCCTTCTGCTGGTGCGGAGGACAGAGCGGAGGATGATGAGACACCTGGTGCTGTGGTGTTGCCAGGAACCCTGTTGTCTTTGAAGAATGCTGACTTTGCTGGCGCAGAGGCAGCAGCATACTCAAAGCTGGAGGTCGTGCTCAGTGTCCGCATACTACTCTCACTGTTTCGAGGGTACTGCTGCTGCTGGTACCCGGAGAACGAAGAGCTCTCTTTGCGTGACGCCATGGTCATTGCCGAGGGCGGATCGTACCCATACCCAGGAACGAACGACGGTGCGAACCCCTTCACACCGCCAGAGGAATACGAATTGCTCCTTGTTCCGTGCAATCGCTTCTCTCGAAGCTGGAGACGCACGCTCTGGACGTGCCCAATGAGCTTCTCCTGGTGTTTCTTCTTGTGAGATCTCTGATGAATCGCATGGGACGACGACGATGGTGCTGACATCATCATACCTCCAGGTCCCTTTGGCGCACGCTTTGCGAGCGCATTTGCTTCATTTTGCGACTTTAGGCTCCCAATCTTGAGCCAGTTCCAGCGAGGATCAGATGGCGCCATCGGTCCCTTCTTGCTCGGGAACCGGAAGTTTGAACTCCGAAACATCTCGTGCGCTGTGATTGCTGCTTGTCCTGGTTGTCGTCGTGGCTCATCCGCCCAAAATGCGTCGCGCTGCTGCTCGGACGAGTACTGGATAAAGTCGAAATCGTCCAAACTCGTTGCGTGTTTTGCCTTGAAGGAGTGCTGCCGTTGTTGTTGGCGTCTGTCCTGTGTGTCGCCCGCCCGTCGGCCGTCGAAGCTCGCCATGAAAGTGCCGATCGCCCGAGACTTCTTGCTGCTGCCTCGACTTGATGAAGGCTTCAGACTTGTTGTTCCTCGTCTTGCACCATTTTCATAGTTGGAAGCCTGGCGTGGGTTTCTACGGACAGTAGTACCAGTACTAGCCCCCATGTCATATGAGTGGTAGTAGTCATCGCCACCCTCATACTGGAAACTGTTCGAGTCGAAATCGTCGTCGGACTGGTAGCGATGGCGATCATCCGACTCGGACGAAGTTGAAACTGGTTCACCATCATCATCACGTTTCTGCTGCGGCTGCTGTTGCTGTTGTTGCTGGGGATGTCTATCGTCCGAAGGGAGGCTCTCGCCGCGGACTTTGAACGCCGTCTCCAAGGACGAGAGCACTTTGCGGATCCAGACGCCGAGGTCGCTGATCTCGCGTTTCTGGTCATCAAACACCAGCTCAACCGAATCAGGCTGTGTAACATGAGACAGTGGGTGTGGTTAGCTGGTATCCATTTTCCGTTATTCAAAGACAACCATGTCTAGCAACGCAAGGGCCAACGAAACTCACCAGACTACCCCCTTTCCTCGTGAGCTTGACGATGACTGCGTTCATGACGTCTTCGCCGCCTCGAATCAGACTCTGCGTCAAAAAGTGCTCCAACTCGATCGTCTAGGTGAACCATAATCGATGCCTTACGTTAGCTCATTAGCGAACCCTCACAGCTTCGACACAGTCCACAACCCCACTCTCACCTGACGATAGAAATCCCGGAGCTCTTCGGTCGACAGCGCCGACGCGCGCTTGATTTTCTGGCTGGTGAGGTCTTTCTGGTCCTTGAACTTGCGCAGATTCGCTGTCAACAGGCTCGCGATCGTCGCTAACTGAGTCTTCAGTTCTGCTTTGGTCTTGCCCAATTTGAAGCCAATCTCCCTCGCGACGTCGTCTGGGAGCGCGTTCGCGTTGTCCTCTGGCTGGATGAAAGTCGCGTCGACGTCGTCGCCACTGTGAAGGTACCCACCGACGTACCGGCGGCGCTTTTTGGAAGAACGGACGCGAGTGCGCTCCACATGACGGTGATGGCTCTGCTTTTGCTGCTGGTGTGGCGGATACAGTGGCTCCTGCTGTTGGAGTTGTCGAGGCTCTTGAGGTTGTTGATACTCGATATCCGAACTGTCGTCGTCGCTTTCAATGATTCTCCTTCGCCGCCTTTTGTCGCCATTCCCTTGATCACGCTGCTGACCTGAATTGTACTCTGTCCGCTTCGGCTCACGACCAGCATATTGAACCTCACCATCTTGGTCTGGCTTCGACGATGAGTCCATCACGAACGCGTTGTCGCCGATCCGTCGGGTCACCTGGCCCTCGTCGTCATCACTCTCACTCTCGCTAGAAACTGGCTGTTGCCTTGATTCACTTTGGTGCTGGTGCTGATGGCGCTGTGCTCCATCATTGTCATTCGATCGCCGTCGCCCTGAGCTCGGTCTCTTGCGCTTTGCTGGCTCGCGAGCACCTGGAACAGAAGAAGGCTGTCCTGCGTCCTGTCGGTTGGTCTCAGGCGCGTCGTGCTCATAGGGCACTCGCTTCTTCTTGTGAAGGTCCGCAAATTCATCTGTCAGTGCACGCATAGCCATACGTTTAGAGCCTATTGCGAACTCAAATAAACAGACAGCAAGGTTGGGGAGAATTTGGTTGCTTACCGTGATAGAAGACACGCTCAAAGCGCACTCGTCCCTGCGCTCGTTCGAGCTGTAGGATGTGCGACAGCTCGACGTAGTCGCTCTCGATGCGCCGCTCAAAGCCGCCCAAGACGTACCGCACATCGTAGAAGATCTGGACCTCACCCACTGCATTCGTCTCCTGGTGGACGTTCACCACGCGTCCGGAGCCGCCGGGCTTGTTGATTCCCGGCCACGTGCGCGACTCGACTTCGATCAGATCCCCGACTTTGAACACGCGAACTCCTCGATCAGAGCTCTCCGCATCAGCTTCATCGTGCACACGTGGGTCGCCTATATATCCACTTGCACGACCCAGCTCTGAGCTGGAACCACTGAAATCACTCGACGCTGGTGTCTGGATCTGTTTCGGCTCCACTTGATTGGCGGGAGCTGTTGGTTCTTGGAAAAGCAGTTGTTCCTGTCGACGAACACCTTGCTCGCCTCCACAATCACCTCTGGTGACAGCATCACGGTTTTCAATGCGTTCGTCACCATGCTGCACTCTCTGGCCCATGCTGTTGTCGTCAATCTGCATCCTCTCTGGCGGAGACTGCTTGACAGTGCGCATGTCATCTTTGTCATCCTGCATGGATTCATGACGCTGCCCCGCTTGCTGCAGGTCTTCGTCGACAGTAGCTGCGGACACCGGTGAGCGCACCGCCGCCGCCACCACACGCAGATCGACCACAACGCGCGCCGCCAGGTCCTCTTCGGACTGCAGCTCGTCCTCCGAGTCGGCCACAAAGTCAGCGTCTTCCATCCGCACCGCAATGCCTCACGTTTTCAAGCAGTTTTTTCGCGTTTGGCTGTGCATGACGTTTGTTTTCGGTTACCTTGATGACTACCACAGGGTGAACGAGTGGTAGTCATTTCGGTTTAGCGCCAAATATTAATTTAGACGATATATAGTAGCACATTCGGAGTGTTTCGTTAACGACGTGACCTGTATGTCCACTACTGGTGGACGCCAAGAACAATGCAAAATGTCCACAGATTGCTTCCTCGACCTGTGATAGCTCCCAAGAGATCGCTCGCGACGTCGTCCATGCACTGCAGGAACACGCCGTGGCCTGCACTCTCGTAGATCTTGGCGCGCACGTGAGCATTTTCTGGAGATGACGCGCATGCAGCACATCAATCCCTTGGTCCTCCATGGCTCCGACAATCAGAATTGGGTACCCGTGGTCTCGGATCTCAAGCAGCCGCTCATCTGAGACGTAATGGGTCATCAACGCACTGCTCTGACCGAGCGTTCCTGCTGCGCTCATTGGACCTCTTGCCGCTGAGCCGTAGCGATGGTAGTCGTAGAAGACGCTCCGCATGGTCTTGTCTTCGCCCAACAGCGTGTCGAGGAACGAAGCAGGATACAGGAACGGGACTGTGAACGCGGTGATCACCTTGGGGTCGCTGGAGGTCGTCGACCGGACGATCCCGCCGAGCGAAGCGTACGCGGGGACGAATCTGCCTCGGGTCGTCACGGTCAATGAGAGCGACTGGACTGACTCGCTTGGGAGCGATGAGCGCGAGTTCCTGCGAGACCATGTCCCCATACTAGAGTAGAGAGCAAAGGTGTCATCGTCAAGCATGTGAGCAGGCTACTCACAGGACTTCCAGGGCTCTGTGTGGGCTCAAAGATACACATCTGAGAATACTGCGTACCTGACTCCAACGATGTGCGCTTTTGTCCACCCGAGGTGGTCCATCAGCGCCAGCGTGTCCTCCGCCATCATCTGCGTCGAGTAGCGTCCCCACGGTGCATCGCTGTCACCTGACCCGCGGTTGTCGAAGCTCAGCAGCTTGAGTTGCGACTTGGAGCCAGAGTTTTGCTTCCACTGCGTCAACAGAGCGTCGACGGTCGGAGCCCACTCCTCTTTGCGATACGAGTAGCCCATGATGAGCACCACGCGCGTGTCGTCGTCGTCTTCTGCGCTGTCATCGTCATCGTTGTGAACCTCGGACTCGTGCACGACGTACGCCAACGTGAGGTCTCCGCGGGTCGGCAGCTTGACCTTTTGGATGAGCTGCTCGCTGTAGATGTGCTTTGACGAGTACTTGGAACTCATG
>JAADVK010000631.1:0-19727 GCA_023334975.1 Globisporangium sylvaticum | reverse complement strand
TCGCACCAAGAGCCTGAGTCGCTACAGCAGCTGGCCTCGCTAGCTTATGACAATGCCAACGACTATGCCAGAGAGCAACACGTATACCCTCGCGGTCACTTTGAGTCGCAGCTCGACGACGACGATGTCCGCCACGACAGCCAGCACGACGACGGAGTTGAGCCCACAGAGAGTCATCGCAAAGTCCGCCATCACCAGCGCCATCATCGCAAGCATGGCCACCATCACCACCACAAAGAACAACGCCACCACCATCAGCACCGCCAAGACACCCACCCCAGCAGCACTTTTGCAGCTTTTGATTCGGAAAGCCCCCGTCACGTGCTACCGCGGAAGCGCGGCTTTGACACTTTCGAGGACCCGTATGACGTGGCAAACGACGACCCCGTCGGCCACGTCGAGCCGCACGAGCGGTTGGCACGTCTTCAGCATTATGAGGACACTATCGACACTGGCGACAACACCAAGAACAGCAACCTGCCACACAACACGGAGAAACACGAGTCTGAGCTCAGCTACAACAGCCACCACGACCAGCGCCACCATTTCAACCGCGATCGGTTCAGAAACAGCGCCTTCTACGTCGACAGCCTGGTCACGAGTCCGCTCGCGGCCGCCTCGAGCCTCGCGCCGCTGGTGTTTGCCGCAGCGACGTCGCCTCGCCTCGAGACCAAGCGCGCCGGCAGCAGCATCGGACGACAGCAGCAGAAGAACAATATGGAGATGGGGGTGGTTTCATCAACTTCATTATCAACCTCGTATGGTTCGTTGGGGGCACTACCAGCGCCGCTGGACATGGCGATGGTCGAGACGACGCGGAGGCACCGGGACGACTTCGACGCGATGCCACACGCAAGCAGCAACCATAGCAGTATCAACAACTGTCACAGTAGCACTAATCTCAACCGGCGCTCGTCATCGACGCTCCTTCGCCACCTGGACGCAATGCTCTCGCCTGGATGCCATCGCGCAGCCACAGTACGCTATCCCCTTGAGTTTGATATTGAGGTTTGCCCTGTTGTGTCCTGGTATATCGCAACTAATCCTGGTGCTGGCGGTTGCTATTGTTTTCATGTAGGCATTTGTTGAAAAGCGGAGACGACGCGCCGCCAACTCGACGCCGCGGACGATGGCCACGCAGCGCTGGCTGCAGTCCCTGGACCCGCAGTTTCGAGAACGAGCCGCCGCTGCCGACACTTCTGCCACCTGCCAGGACGACGGCCTCCAGTACCTTGATCAGCACCACCAGTATCAGTTTCAGGAGACTCCGGTGGTGTTGCCGGCGTCGTTCTCTGCCGCTCGGAGCGCCAGCTCCTGCAGCAACCGGAGCAGCAGCTCTTTGGCGTCTTCCTGTGCGTCTCTAGTATAAAAAAATGAACTGGTTCTCTCAAAATGAGTGAAGCAAGAGAAAACGAAATGATGATAAAACAATGATGGAATGAAGTGATATATTATTATAACATGAAATGAGCTTTGAAGTCAAGATTTACAGATGAGCTTTAGATAATGATATGAAGCAAATGCACTGTTTTCCATGGTGAAATATCACCATTCCTCTCTTTTCAAAGTAGGTTGCACCAGCTTCACCTTCATCACCACTGCTACCACCACCATTCACCAGCGACGAGAGCATCGCGAACGCGTAATCTCCGTAGCTGCTGCTGGGCTTTGGGAGCACGAGCACGACGGTAAACTGAAACTCCACGACGAGGCCGCAGGGCGTCCACGCCTCGAAGAACACCTTCGTCGTCTCCTGCGCGAACGTTTCGTCCTCGCCGCTGCTGCTGCCGTACCAGAGCTTCCACTCGCCATTGCTCTTCACTCGGTAGCGCCAAAACACAAACTTGGTCGTCTCCGAGTCGCTCAAGATGGACTTGCTGCTCGCGCTCGCCGACGTCTCGATCAGCTTGTAGAGCTTGCTCTTGAACTGGCACGCACTTGTCCTTCCAGTAGTGGAGCACCCGCTCGCGAGTTCCCGGCGGATCTCGGTTCCTGAGGTTGCGCCGAGCGCCTTGGAGGTTTCGCAGCGTCGCTCTTCATCTTCGCTATCGCAGTGGCCAGCGCATCTCCTCCATTCACGACCAGACACTGCTCGAACGTACACGTTTGGTTGGCGTCGCCCTCGCATTTCTGCACGTCGTACTCGTAGCCACACGTGTAGTCGGTCCAGAGCTCTTTCAGCGCAGTCGAGAGCTTGACGCAGCGCTTGCATTGTCCGCTGCTCACGGGTGTAGTCTTTTGGTTTGCGCACGTGCGGGCGTCGCAGCGCTGCTTGCTGTCGTTCTCACTGCAGGTGTCGTTCTCGGCGTCGTCTCCGAATTGGAAGAACTGCTGGACGAGGTTGTCCACTTTCTTCACGTTTGAAGTGGACAATTCACTCCCAGCGTCCAAGCCAGATGGACACTTGTGCGTCGCGCGCGGACGGAACTTGTCCACAATCGCGAGACAGCCGGTGCATGTCGCATTGCTGGCATAGTCGCTCGCGTCCAGTATGAGCGCGTACTTGCCGTAGGACGCAAACGAGAGCTCGTCGATCGCATCGCGGCGGTGGCTCTGGTAGTACTTCCACGTGTACGCGTGCTCGTCCTTGTCCTTGTCATTGCCATCGCTCAGCGCGACGGTGTTCGGCGCTGGCAGCACGCGGAGGTGGTGCGAGACGTCGCCGACCGCAAACAGGTTGAGCAGCTCAATGACAGTCGGCGGCAGCGCTCTCCGTTCAAAGAGCCCGGTGTCCCCGAGCGACGAGAGGCTGAGCAGGCGAGCGCCGTCGAAAACCTCCGAGGGCAGCTTCTTGGCCGAGACCTTGATCTTTGGACCGTTTCTCGAGTCTTCACCGTAGCTGTTCACGCGCGCGTCCGCCACGTAGTTGTCGCTCGCCCGCCGGCGTCACGGAGCTCACGGGGATGCCGCCCTCCAGGCTGTCCTCGCACTGGTACGAGTGCGTCACCGTGAACGGACTGTAGAGCATCAAGTCGACGTTCTCTTTCAAGAAGATGCAGTTCTCGAACTTGCCCTTGCAACTGTTCTCGCCGTGCTCGCAGATCTGAAAGTTGAAAGCCTTGGAGACTTTGAACTTGCGCTCGAACTGCTCGACCTCGTCGTACGACTTGACGTTGTTCACAAAGCTGATCACGCCGATCGCGCGCTCCGACTCCTCACCCTCACGGTCGCTATCGTCCAATGAGTCCGGTAGTGCACCGAGCACGCGACCGAACCTCGCGAACCCAGCGACGCGCTCGAGGTCACCCTGGAGCATCTCCTCCGAGAGGAAGAGGCTCGCTGTGGACGATGTTTCCAGCAGCACTGTGGTAGCACTGGCAGCGGGCGGATCGTCCTCAAGCCCGTGCGTGTTGCGCTCACTGCGCTCCTGACAACAACCGGGCACGACGGCCGTCGCGAACTCGATGGGCGACTCCGCGCCGTCCTGGAAGAACGAGTACTCCTTGTCCTTCATGTCCGCGACCCGGCTCTCGATCCGGTTGAGCGACGACTCGTTGAGGCACTTGGAGAGCACGAGCAGCACGGTCACGTTCTTGGCGTTCTCGCGCTTCGTGTCGGCGACTGAGCACGCGATGCGGACCGCTCGGACCTCGCGACGAACGGCGGGTTCCCGCTCATCAAGTGCGCGGAAGTGTCCAGTGAAGACTGCGGCGGCAATACGGCGACTGTCGTGGTCGCGATCTCCAAGTGCCTCTCGGACAAGACGATCAAGACGATCAAGGAGTGGGTCGAGAGCATCAAGACAGCGAACGCGAAGCTCACGTGCCGCAAGGGCGACGTGAACGCAGAGCTCAACTTCAAGTTTGTGCTGTGCCACTCTTTGTGCACGAGCGTCGCAGATCGCTCCAATTTCCTCTGGACGCTCTCGCGGCTGGATGGGCTCAGGGGATGCGGACCTACCTCACTCTTCTTCCCAACGTTCACAAATCCCGCAGCCGCCATCGGATTCTTCAAGGACGACGGCGCGTATGCGGAGCTGCAGAAGCGCGAAAAGGACTGGGGAGTGCAGTTTGCATACAATTTCCAAGTGAATGAAGGGACGACGACAACGTACGGCACGACGCCTGCTGTAAAGCCGAACGTAATCTACCTGAAGAGCATCGAGGACCTAAACGCGTACTCTCCATTCACAACTGGAGCCTCAACGCGCTCCACGTGCACCTCGCGACTTGAAAATGGATCCCCTTCCAGCATTACGACGCAGCGGGGGACAAGCAGTGTATCTGCACGTGCCCGAGAGGCTATGCGATAGGTCGGAACTGGTGGGGCAAGATGAGCTGCGAACAGCTGAGCAGCTACTCGGCCGACACGACCTGCCGCGAGTGCGTCTGGGACTCGTACGGTCCATCCAAGTTCGAGGTGACCGAAGAGCTCTCAAGCTGCAACCTGCCGGAGCAGATGACCTTGAAGGGGATGGCCGTGCCACCGCTCATGACCTCGGCTGTCGGTGATGGCAAGACTTGGGTCAAGTCACGCTCTCCACGTCCCAACAGTTCTCGTCCGTGTACGGTGGCGATGAGGTGGCAAACGCGCTGTCCAAGATCCTGGGGCTCGTCGGCAAGTGCGATCGCGACAGCTTGCTCAAGAAGCGGCCGCTGCTGCTGCCAAAGGGATCGTATTCCAAGCCAAAGAACCCTGCGCTGACGTCAACCGCCAAGACCCAAACGAAGAAGTGCGGGTGGACCAACTACCAGACGGACCCGTCCAGCGCTTTCAACCAGGTTTCCATCTCGTCCTATGGGAAGTACAACCTGGCCGCATCGGCTGACGGTCACAGCGGTTCGTGCAAAGGCTGCGTCTCGATTGTCGACCAGTACCGTCCGCGCGCCACCACGCAATGCCCCACTGCGTTCTGTGACTCCTCGGGTCTGCCAACAACCAGCGACTGCGTGAAGAACGCGAAGCTCGCTGCCACGAACGTCTGCGAAGCGAACGCGTCCGTCCAGCAGTTCTTCGCGTTCCAGGAGAAAGCGGCGAATGACGCGTGCAGCATAGCTCTTCGAACCGGTGCGACGAGCAGCTCTTTGAGATCCGGAATTTCTTTGCCGACAAGTTCACTAATGCCAGCAAGACGTACAGTGGTGGTCGCTCGTGCTTCTCGCCCTCACGTGTGTGGACCGATTTCATGGGCTCCTCAGCGGCAGTGGTCGATCCTTTCCCCACAGAGAGCAGTGCTGCGCTGCAGGTTGATGCGCCTGTGGTGCCAGGCAAGTTCGTCTTCTGGAGGTACCGCGTCGCAGGCGAGAGTAGCGGTAGCAAGTGGCGACTGCTCAAGACAAATGCTGACCACGTGTTCTCCAAGTCAGAGACGCAGATCACGATCGAAGCGTGGTCGCAATGTGGGGTTGTCAGCTCGTTCGCGTTCTTCGTGCACCTGCACGTGCACAGTCCAGTGCAGGTGTGCGAGCACTTTGACTCCATGTGGTTCCAGACGCTCAGTCCGCCTCTGAAAGTCCAGGACCATCTCTGCAACTTCCCCAAGAGCGACTTTGTCGAGCTCACGTTCAACTATTTACCGGGTCTCGGTGTGCAGAATGGCGCCGTGTCGTTGCCGATGAGCGTCGTGTGCTCTGCGAGCCTCGACGGTCGCCCGAGTGCCGAGATCCTGCGTCTTGAGAACCAGAGCTCGTACGAGCTCGTGCGTCGATTTGCGATCCAGCTGCAGCAGACTCCGAGCACAGCGCCGCTCACAAGCCTGGGGATCCGGTGCAGCTTCACGTACACAAAGTACGACAAGTCTACGATCTCACAGCCGTGCAGCAAGAGCTTCACCTTGATGGACTGCGACACGTGCAACTCAACCACCTGCAATAGCAAACAGCTCCCGAGTCTCTACGAAGCCTGCAGCAGCAGCGTCATCACTGCAAGCGCGACCCAGACGCTGGATCTGTGGTAGCGGTTGTGGTGGTGGCGATGGTTGTGAGCAAAGCGTAGCGCCAGAAGCGCGAGCAGCTGCTCAGTGAGGACGAGCTCTACGTGCTCATGGAACAGCGAGTTGTAGGTTGTCATGAACTGCTGGATGTGGCTGCAACATAGATTGATGTTGTTGTTGTTGCCCGTTCCCGTGCTGTATAAGGGCTTCACCTGGCTTACAGTAGTGCAGCTGCTGCACGATCCTACGTGTAGTGGACATCAAGTATGGCTGTGGTCGATCTGAACCAGCACAACACACAGCTACACATACCTCAAGTCCTCAAGTCCAGTTCCAGTGCTCACAGCTGTATGCTGCATGGAGTCATCGCCGATCTGGATAACCACTCACCTGTCAGCAAGAGAATGATGGTTGGCTTGGTGATGTTTTTGTCGAAAATAGGGAGTTGCCGACACATGACCGCGTAACATAACCAATATCCGCGTAACCTCTTTGCAATCTTTTAAAAAGGACATTGGATCTAAATAGGTTAAAACACCTCTGATCCCTTCTTGAAACGTTCGAAGCACTTCAGCGAAGTCATCATCACACAAGCAGCACTCAATCAACAGGAGCTGACTCGCGGCGATGGACTACTACCGCCTGCTCAACGTCTCCCGGTACGTCGCCCTGCGGCGGGCGCTACTGCTGCTACTTCTACTGCAGCTTGTGCTCTACGCACCCACTCTGCTGCTGCTGGCTGACTAACCCTCGCCATGCTGCTGTCTGTTATCAATGCTTCGCCCAGATCAGCGTCGGCGAAGGAGATCAAAGACGCGTACTTCCGATTGGGTTCGTGGCGATGCGCTCGTCATTATAGAATCTCAGCATGATATGATGATGATAGTAGTATACTGCTGTATCAACTGAACGCTGCTGCTGTGAATGCGTATGCGTGTGCTCTGTTGACAGCGAAGACTCTGCATCCTGACGTCACGGGCAATGACAAGGTACGCCGCTCTTTGCGTTTGCGCATTGTCAAACATGACATCTTGGCAACAGCACTAACGCCGCCAACTCACCCACGCTAGACAAAAGCAGAGCTCTTCAAGAACGTGAGCGAAGCGCACTCGGTGCTCTCGGACGCCAACAGCCGGCGCCAGTACGACGCGTCCCGTCCCGCGCAGAGCTTCGGTCCGCAGTCCACGGGCGGCGGTCGCATGCACCCGTACGCCGCGCAGAAAGCCGCGGAGGCGGCGGCGAGAGGGTACACGGGCGGCGCGCCGGACTACACAGCGAGACGCATGTACGGCATCGACGAGGAGGTGTGGATCGCGCACCACTACGGCGTGCACTCGCGGCGCGGCAGCAGCGGCAACGGGATGCCCGGCCGCTACTACGGCATGAACATCGTCGAGGAGCGCATCGAGGAAGAGCAAGAGCGCATCCAGCGGTGCGGATTGCGCTGCCAGTCGTGATCGCATTGGCTTACCTGTGTTTATGTGTGTGGTGGCCTTATATTAACGTGTGCTTGTGTGTGTATTTGTACGCCTTCATAGTCGGAAGCAGCACTACAAGCTCCACTCGTCCGCGGGGTACTTCCTGCGACGCGAGGCGCGACTGAAGAAACGCGCCGCCGAGGAGGCCGCCAAGGCGCGCGAGGAGCAGAAAAATAACCCGAACAAGAAAAGCGGCGACGGCGAAGACACGAACTGCGTCATCTCCTAACCTTACTGTAATCCCAATAGAGCAACGCACATGAAGCAAATAGAGCCACCTTTATTCAATCGATCCCCCCCCACCAGAACTGTCATTAAAGAGATCGAGTCTCAACAAGTGCGCTAAGCACTGATCGGTACTATATCGTCATCATTGGCATCATTTAATTGAGTTTGGTGCGAATGTCCAGCGGGATCGCCTGCAGGCCGAGCGCATACGAGTACAATCGCGCGTCGATCGCGTCGCCTTCTTTCCCCTTCCGCTCCAGGAGCCACGGTATTAAGCCGTCGAGCGGCGCGAGCAGCACCTGGATCATCTCGTCGTCCTCGAGGTGCTGCTCGGGGGTGCCACCGACTTGGTCCTCAAGCCGCACCTGCATGAGCAACAGCCGACACTTGCCGTTCGTGATGCCCTGGTCGTTCACCATGGGCGGCCCCAAGTGCAGCACGCGCGAGCCGACGTACCCGGTCTCTTCGCGCAGCTCGCGGAGCCCTGCCACCTGCGGGTCCTCGTCGCCGTCGATGAGTCCCGCGGGGAGCTCCACGACCCACTTGCCCACTGGTGGGCGGAACTGGCGGATCAGGATCACTTGGTGCGGGGCGTCGGCTTGGGTGAGGAACGGGAACACCACCACAGCGTCGCACTTCTCATCCTCTTCCTCTACAGCTTGGCTGGTAGGACTGCTGGCGCTGTCACCATCATCATCTGTCTCTTGCGAGGAGCGCGACCCGAGCGCAGGGTACGTGGTCGTGCGCTCGATGCCCGTCCACTTGCGCTCGCGGCCCTGCTGGTCCAGGAAGCGGATGGTCTTGAGCCGCAGCCACGGGTTCTCGAACACCGCGTCCTCGCCGATCACGCGCGGCAGGCGGCGGTCGCTGCGAGGAGCATCTGATGAGGCGCTTTTGGTGCTGAGCGCTCGCGCGGCCAGCCCGCGGCGCCGCAGCCCAAGCGGTCGTATTGATAGCATTCCTTTTGATCACTGGGATGATGTGGCAAGCAGGCGAGTGTGATCAGAGAGGTGCGCTGGAAGAGCAGCGCGGGTTGCTTGAATGTTGCGTGTTTGTGTTATAAACGAATGGTTTAAGATACAGTAGTGCAGCTCTTACACACGATCCAAGTTGCTAGTATGTTGCTCTTTCAAAAAAGAATGCAAAAATCAGTAAAACTCAGAAATAGGGCTTTTTGTCACTCAGAATGTAACTGACTTTTTTGTATGGCTCAGAAAAAACCCACGCTTGTACTTGGATTTTGTATGCTTCGTGCGTGTTTTTTCTGGACCCTCGGTTCTGGGTCCAAAAAAACACTCGCTATGCATACAAAACCCAAGTACAAGAGAGTGTTTAATTTGGACCGCTGGGTTTTCTTTTTGTCCAAAAGAAAGACCAGTGTTGTTTGCGAATTGCTCCCATCATTCGCAGCCATTCCGCTTGTCCGCTCATCAAGCCAGCCACATTGCACAACTTCCGCGCACCAGTCCATCCGTGCAGCACCAGCAAGCAAGCAGGCAGGCTTCTTTAGGCAGCATGGACAGCACGGGCGCCACCGCGCGGACCCCTCGGATGCGCCGCTCGCAGCACGCCGCGAACAGCGACCCGCCGTCCTCGGTCACCAGCCGCTCGTTCGACGGCGCGCAGTACGGCTCGATCCTGCCCACGTTCCGCGTCGTCGACCACACGACCGCGCCGCCGCCCTCGAGCACCGGCAAGAAGCTTCCGCCGTTGCATAAAGCTGCACCACCACCGCCGTCGTCTGCGCATGGACATGGTGGTGTCATGAAGACGCCGCGCCACTCGTACCACCAGCGCCGCTCGCTGCTCGACAACGTGTTCAACCGCGCGTCTGCTGCGCAGCAGGAAGAGGAGCAGTTGCCGATCATCGATGGTGTCATCGACGGCGCCGGGAAAGAGGACGCGTCGGCGAACCCGCAGGCCGGACGCAACGTGAAGATCGCAATGTACGGCATGCTCAACACCGTGATCCTCATCCCCGTGATGATCAGCTTTGCGCAGATCATCTTCCGCGACCCGGCGTTCCAGCCGTACATGGCGGATCTGATCAAGCTCGTGCTCGTGTCAGGTGCGTAACGCTTGCTTCGTATTTACAATTGGCTAGCTGTCGGTCATTTACCCACTGTTACACTGCGTGGTCTGTATTTTGCGTGTTTGTGGCAATTGCAGCTGCCGTGCACCAGCTCTGCTTCACGTTGACGAGCTCGTTGTCGTTTGCGATCGGCCAAGTGCAGGACGCTGGGCTCATTTTCCTCTCGGCGATGGCGACCTCCACTGTGCAATCGCTTCGTCAGTTCGAGGGCGAGACTTTCTCCATGGAAGAAGTGCTCGCGACCGTGCTCTTCACGTTGGCAGGCTCCACGGCGTTGCTCGGCATCGCATTGATCATCACTGGCAAGCTCAAGATCGCGAGCTTCGTGCAGTACCTGCCGATGCCCGTGGTCGGCGGCTACTTGGCGTACATTGGCTTCTACTGTCTCGAAGCGGGTCTGTCGATGATGTCGGGCAAAACGATCAAGGACCCAGCGGATTGGCTCCTGTTGGCGAATTGGGACTCGCTGCTACTCGTGATGCCCGGTGTCATCGCGGGCATTGGCATTTTTTTGATCCTGTCTCGCTGCGACCACGTTGCAGTGCTCCCCAGCTGCATGCTTGCGATTCTGATCATCTTCTACGGCATTCTGCTCGTCTTTGGCATCTCGTTGGAGGAAGCGAGCGCTGCTGGGTGGGTCAGTCCCCCGCCCGAAGCGCCTCGCTCGATTGTCGACATCTACGGGTATTACAACTTCAGCCTCACCAACTTCTCGTTCATCGACAAGCTCATCCCATCGTGGATCGCGATGTACTTCGTGGTCGCATTCTCGTCTTCTTTGGACGTTGCTGCGATTGAAATGGCGCTCGGCACGTCGCTGGACCACAACCACGAGCTGCAGACCGTCGGGATCTCGAATTTGATCTCGGGCATCACGGGCGGCTTCACGGGCTCGTACATCTTCTCGCAGACGATCTTCACGCTGCGCGGCAACCTCGACAGCCGCATCAACGGTGTGCTCGTGTTCGTGCTCGAGATCGCGATCGTGCTCTGTCCGTTTTCGATCATCGCGTATGTGCCAAAGGTGTTCTTTGGTGCGCTCCAGACGCTGATCGCCGCGGATCTCATGATGGAGTGGATGTGGCACGCGCGCCACAAGATGCTCTTCCGCGAGTTTGCGATCGTGTGGTTCACGTTTATTGTCATGAACGTGTTCAACCTGGACGTGGGCATCGTGATGGGTATCGTCGTCGCGGGCTTCAACTTCATCTGGTCCTACATCGCAGTCGCCTCGGTGCGTCGCGTCGTGAAGCGCAGCCGTGTCGAGCGAGACCTGCGTGAGCGCGCATTGCTGCAAAAAGCAAGACTCTCGATTGTTACCCTTGAGCTCGACGGGTTCATCTTCTTTGGCAGCAGCGTGAAGATGATGGAGGAAGTACGTCGTCACGTGCTCGTGAGCACTTCCGAGGCAGCGGCAGCCCACGCTGCAGCGCTGATCGTGCAGTCGTCTCCGCTCCGAACATTCCGCAACTCGCATGCCGTCGATGAATCTGCTGCGCTTCTCAAACAACATCAGCAACAACACAATGGCACAACCACAACGGGCACTGAGACTGACGAGAATGATTACGAAGGGCTCACGACGCTCGACGAGCACACCGGGTTCACGATCTCGAGCCAGCAAAACTCGAGCAGTCCGCGGAGCATCCGCGCCATGCGCACGCGCTTTTTCATCCTCGACTTTGAAAAAGTGCGCGGCGTGGACGCGACGTCTGTGCGCAGCTGCTTCAACGCGACCAAGCAACTGCTGGCGCAGCACGGTATCGTGCTGGTGTTTTCGAGCGTTCCGCATGACGTCGAGCGTCTTTTGCGCGCGCACGACGTGATTGAGAATGAAGACGGGTCTGGAACGGGCTCACTGGTGTTCGAGTCGGTCGACAAGGCGCTCGAGTGGTGCGAAGACGAGCTGCTAGTCGACGAAGGCATCTTCCCGTTGAGTGAGACGGTGCCTCGCGAGGACGACGGCGGCTGCCGCATGCAGCTTCTCAACGAGCTGCTGCCGAAGCAAGACTTTGACCAAAACGACGATGGGACCGCGGTTCTCACCAAGGAGATCGGCGACCTGTACGTGGAGCCGCTCATGAAGCAAACCGGGGACTTTGTGTACAAGGCTGGCGCGATTGTGGCGGGCGTGTACTTTGTCGGCTACGGCAAGATCGACGTGTTCCTTCCGACGAACCTGCACGAAGGCATGGGGCCAGGATTCCGCGGCAGGAAGCGCATCTTGCGTGTGTGCCAGGGCGGCATCATCGGCGCCTCGGAGATGATCTTGAACAAGCGCCACCAGTTCTCCGCCGAGGCCAAGGGCACGAGCTTCCTCTTCTTCCTGAGCAAAGCCAAGTACAAAAAGATGCAGCAAGAGCACCCGCGCATCGCCGCGCGCTTCCAGCAGGCCATGCTGCAGTCCATGGCGCGCAGTGTGATGGAGTCCAACATCTCGGACGATTAGACACGACAGCTAGTAGAGAGTGCAGCTGTGAGGATTGTATCCAATACCTGCTGAGGGTTGGAGGGAGTACTTGGTGCATTTGATGTCCATAATTCACGTTTGTTTCTGTTTTGAAGAGTTCTCTGTCCTCGCAGTTCCATTCCTTAACAACTGTCTTCCATCATGCACAACGGCCAGTCAGTCATGTCATGTCACCAAGTCATCAAGCCAAATGCATCTCGAAATTGAAAATCTCATTTATTACAAATAAAAAAACACACGCACGCGCATACCGTCCACGCTTTCCATCTCGCACTTGTATCAGGAAACATCTCTTAGTCGCGTGCTTCTTTTCTTTTCTTTTTTTCTCTTCTTTTCTTGGTCGTTCTTCTTCTTCTCTGCAGACAGCGCTGGGAAATATTTACTTGTCGTTTCCCTCTCCGCCGCCATAATAGTCAGTCAGTCAGTCAGTCAGTCATCTGGAAAGTAAAGCTGGGCGTGGCTCTCCAAGAGGCGTTGGATATCGTTCTTTCTGATGAAGTCCGTGCTCGAGGAGAAGTCGCGCTCCTCTTACAGTTCTAAGTTCTGCAACTGCGACTGAAGAGCCTGCGGGTTCTGCGGCTGCGGCTGCTGCTGAGGGGTGTTGTGGAAGCGGGATCTAGTGTTACTGGGGGTCGAGTGCGAGACTTCGTCTTCGTCCTCGTGCGCGCTGCTTTCGATTCTCGAGTTGCTATGCACATGGCTGTTGCTGCTGAAGAAGTGCGGCAGGCGGATCTTCTTCGTTGGCTTGATAGATAACACCGTTCGGCCGAACTTCACGTGAAGCGACTGGTTGTTGTGGAGCGTCAGGGGGCGGTAGATGTAGCGCAGTGTGCCGTTCGAGCTTCCAGCGTCCTTCAAGAAGAACTCTCCCTTAGCGTAGTGGATCTCCGCATGGATCGTGGACACAGTTCGGTACTTCAGCACCAGGTCGCACTGGGACGAACGACCCACCATCAGCGGACGGTTGATGTCGTTGTCCATCAGCATCTTGTAGCTCAACTGATATCTTGTCGACAAGTTCAACGTCGACGACGAGTGCTTCGTCACAACCTGGAACATGATGTTCGGCGGGTTCAACCGGTCAGGGAGAAGCGAGATCGACTTGCCCGACGGAAGGCGCGTCTTCGACGGGTAAGGCGCCTTGCAAATGGAGCACGTGCGCGCGTTGCTCTCGTCCAAGACCGTGCAGATCTCATTCTTCTCACCGTTCGTGTTCCACCGCTTGAGGCAGTTCAGGTGGATGTACTTGGTGTCGCCCGAGCACTTGCAAGGAGAGATCAGAGGGTTGTCGTCCTCCGACTCGTCGTAGCACACGTAGCAAATAGCGCTGGTCGACTGTCTCTGCTGGGACGCACGAGGCTTCGACTCGTCGTTGCCAGACACCTCTCCCGCGTCGTCGTCCGTGTCCATGCCACTGTCCGCGTCCACCATGGCTTCGTCGTGGCACACAACTCGTTGGATGAGCCCGTTCACCTCCGAGGTCGAGAGGCACGCGTCGTTTGGTCCCACGCCTCCCGTGTCGATCTCCGTCACGAGCAACCCCACCGAGCCGAAGCGAATGATGTCGCCAACCTTGATGCGGTGCTTGCCGCCGCGGATACACTTGGTTCCTAGAATCTGGCACACGCCCGTGTGGGCCGAAAATTTCTCCGACGAAGGCAGCAGGCGGTACGAGTCGTTCGAGTAGTCGATGTTGAGGCACGGAGCGCGTGGGTCTTCGATAAAGATTTTCTCGCGAGCGCCAGCGACGCTGTTCACTTCTGCGGTATAGAAAACACAAACGAGCGTTAGCAACTTCCACTTTCAATGTCTCTCTGTTTTCATGGCGTGCATAAGAACGCACCCGTGCTCTGCGAGTGCTTTGGTCCGTAGATGGAGACGCCGCAGCGCGACACGCTCTTGCGGAATTTGTCACGCTTGCCGGTCGCACCCTTGGTCACAGCAGTCATCCCGCGAATATCCAGCCTGAATACACACGAACATAGCACACACTCGTAAGTAAGCCTGGTGTTCCATCGTCCCGCAAATACCAAAAAAATGAAACGACTCGTTCACGTACATGTCAGGCTTGCCGTCGCCGCTGAAGAACTCGGTCGCGCGCGCGAGGCTCCATCGTCGGTCATTCGAGCCGCTCATCGCTGATGATATCGCTTAGTAGATGCTAAAACTGCCTGTACGTGGTAAGTGAAAGAAAAGCCGACAGTGAGCACCTCCATCCATCACCCTGTACGAGCCATACACGTTCACATATTCACACACACACACACACACACACCTGTCTTTACGAACTGAGCGCCGGGCTTCCTTTCCTTCTCGACGTCGTAGGGAAAGAGGGAAACGCGGGAGTGGAGTGGTGGGAGTCTTTCTTTCCTTTTCTGCCGCTTGATCAAACGATCGATCGAACGAACGGGCGGGCGAGTCACTGAACACTCGCGAGAGAGAAAGAAAGAAAGAGGGGGCGGAGGCGGCTGGATGGATTTCTTGGTTCCCCTCGCTCGCTCTCTGTCTGTATATGGCGCTTCTCGTGGGCGTCGTCGGCGGATCGATGCGAGGCGGCGGCGGCTTTGTCCGTGGAGCAGGCAGGCGCGGCGCGGCGGGGCGTGTTGGTCTGGTGTGTGTTTCCGTAACTAAACGCCCGAAGGAAAGCGCGGGCGAGAGCGACAGAGAGCGAGAGAGAGAGCGAGAAACAAAGAAGAGGAAGGGCAGATGGAAGGAAGGAAGGAAGGAAGGAAGAGGAGGAGGGCGTGAAATGTTTCCCACTTCCACAGCTGTTTCTCGTCATTTATGCCCAAAAGTTCCGGACAAAACCGCCAGCAAACAACTCGCAGCAACTGGCTTCTGGATCGGTCATAAGCCTCTATATATGCGTTTTACTGCCAAAACGCCTTTGTTTGACCTATTTATAACCGAACATAGCTCTGCGACGTACTACAGAGGGCCGATGCGAGAGTCGGTTGCTGGATCAGGAGGCGATGGATGGGAATCTATCTCGGTAGTTTTCGCTTCAAAAAAGAAACGGGCTGTTTTTTCCTGTTGTGCGAGAAGAGAGAGCGTCAAATCTGGGAAAAGCAGCGGCACGAGACAAAATCAGCCAATCAGCGCGCGCTAACAACCCTCCACACACTGATTTTTTGAGGCCGGAACTCGCAGTTGCTGCTGCTTCTGGACCTGGCCTCCCCACTCACTCGCTATTCACTCCCAGTTTGTATGGATGGCCAGAGCTGTCACAGACAAGCAGATCATCCCTGCCATTCCCATTCCCATGCAAATGGATTCATCATTCAACTCACAAAGTCTTCTTTCGAGCAGCGATGGAAGGACGAAAGAGGATAGAAAAGCGGACGAATGGCATGGCTTCTTCGGGATGTTCGCCTAGAAAATTTGATTGATCGATAGTGCTTTTTTGTATCCGCTTTCTTTCTTCCTGTTTTGCTTGATTCCTTCTTTTTCGCTGATGACCATGACTGCCGATGGTCGTTGGTAATACGCTTCGCTGGTGGGGCTTTGGCGCGATTACCAGCGCACTGCTGAACTCGATTGGATCACCACCACAAAAAGCATGCATGCTCGCTCACTTGGTTCAACAGAAGCATCAGATGGATTGAGAAAAGCGAACTTAGACTGTACCGCATCTGGCGCGTTCGAGAACCGCACTTTGGCGGAGACACTCGGTCACACCAACATGTTGAATGTGTCATGTACGGTACGACAGCTCCACCAACAAGCAAAAAAATGATTTACTGAAGATAATTTACCCTAGGTATTCTGCAGCATCATAATATGATGATTCGAGAAACACGCCACAAAAACCTGAAGCCTATAGTTCTGCAAGCTACAGTTTTGTGATTCCCTGACTACAGTAATGTAGGTAAATACGTAAATCCAGAAAACTCACCCCTGTGGTGCTTTCGGATTCGAATGGAAAACTGGTATTTTTTGGCGTGGGAAAAGAGGATTCAACAATCGC
Organism: Globisporangium sylvaticum; assembly: GCA_023334975.1. NCBI lineage: Eukaryota > Oomycota > Peronosporomycetes > Pythiales > Pythiaceae > Globisporangium > Globisporangium sylvaticum. The sequence goes on along the minus strand of JAADVK010000631.1, from coordinate 3,620 downwards.
CTAATCAGTCGTTAACCTACAAATGGATTAACATGGATGAATATGGTAACCGTTCCGACATGACTTCAAGTTTGTATTGATTTTGCTGGCCAATTGAAACTTCCCGTCCATTTTTGCCCAGTGATTGTGAGGAACCCAGTTGATTTTAGCCAATAACAACGATTCAGGGATAGGTTTGTCGGCGTTCTGGGATTCTGACGCATAGTGTCGGAATTGATGGCAAAATATGCTTCCCTCCATTCATTTTTTCAGTGTCAACGAGAAAATGCGCTCATTTGATCTTTTTCCGACAAGTAGGAACAACTAGAACAAGTGAGGATGAGTTTGGAGTGTTTGGAGGCTTTGAACAGCAAGTACGCTCAGCGTAATGCCGTCAACTCGTTGTTGCGTTTTCTTGCCAGTGAGAACGTTAGCATAGAGTATGTAAAGACTTGCATTAAGTCTGGTGATGGAAGAAAGAGCTTTGAGATTCTTATGGATCAGTTTGGGATGCATTTGGCGTTTAGTGTGGGGGAAAATGGGAAAACATTGGCTCGAAACACCGTCATGACCTACTTTAGGCAGGCGAAAACGTGGCTCTTCAAGGAGTTCTCTCCGATGGAAGTTGTCTCTACTGACCCGCCGCATCGCAAGATGGCAACGACTCTCGAGAAGTACTGTCTTAAACGAGAAAGTGGAGGAATCATTAAAAAGGCAACAGCATGTACTACGAATGATTTAAGGCTGTTAAATCGTTACTTGTACGCTAATGCAACAACTGCAGCAGCTTACCAGGATGCTGCTCTTCTGTGTTTGCTCTGGCAGGTTTTCGGTCGGGCTCCCGACCTGACGCTTGTTCAGAAGCAAAACCTATCTGTGAGCGCGAACAATGTGGTTTTCATCCGCCTTATCCGTATGAAAACCTCAGAGGAGCAGGGCTTGAGTCTATTCCCCGACGACAGCTACGTTACCTGCCCTATCCATGCCGCGGCTTTGGCGTTGATGATGCAGATAGCACCGAGCCCGCGCCTTATCGACCAGCTCCCACACCCAGGAACCCAAGGACCAATACACGTCGCCCCAGCAATCCCTCTGGCTGAGCTCCTCGAGCACGGCCCAAGTACGCTCCCAGCTGAGGACAACAAGCGAGGATCAAAGCAGGAGAGCGTGCTTGGGATCCACAACTATGTGAACCGTCTTCTCGCGCGGGTGTCTGATGCTGCTGGTGTCACAAGTGATCTGTCGTCCCACACGTTCAGGCGCGGCGGCGCCCAGCATGCGAATGACGACGCGCAGCTCAGCGCTCAGTGGATCTTTGATCGCGGCGCATGGAACCTGAGCACTACAAACAAAGCGTTCGCCTACGTTTTCAACACAACTGCAGAAGACCAGACGGTTGCGCGGGTCTTAAGCGGATGGGATTCGAAAGATACAGTGCAGACTACAAACCTCAATGTCTTCGATTCGACGACGCGCGACAAGATCTCCGAACTCCAAGCACGTGTCTTTGCAAGCTGCTCCAAGCACCAAGATACCAGCTTCAACACGAAGCAGCAAGTTCTGGATGTCTTCCTGGCACATCTGCTGAAGCACTACCCCACCATGAAGCAGCTGCATCCCGAAGGCCCTGCCGTGAGGCGCCTTGAAGAGAGAGTTCTGAGTGCAGGGTATTCGCTTGGCGATTTGCTGTCGTGGGCGTCAATTCTCCTATCGATCACCGCCTGCGCGCAGCACAAGCAAGACAAGCAAGCACACAAGCAAGTACCAGAGCGAAGCGATCTCGAGATGCATCAGGCTGCTGTTATTGAACAGTTACTGCAGGTGAACAAGTCTCTGGCGGAGACGCTATTGGATCGGATCGAAGCTATCGAATCTATCAACTCACAGCAAAATCGACAACGAGCAGGCGCAGATGAAGATGAGATACCAGTCAGCAAGAAAGCCAAGCGCAAAGGAAAATCACTGGAAACTCACCTCTCCGCAACATGGTTTGAGTAGTACACCCGAGAGCCACGACTCTGGGGCTCGAGCGGCAACCGGCAGAAGAAGTCTCTCTCGAACCAAGTCGTTGCGTACATGCGGCTGTTCTTCGACCACGGTTTTCATCTCGATCCGGATCAAGACAACTACCGCGACCGGGCACGACAACTCGGACACGCTGCGGAACTGTCAATCGTCGAGTTCTTGCGAGCGCACGGCATCATCTCGCTCGGAGCTGGGGCTGTGCTCAAGTACATGCGCGAGCTTCATCGTTCTGGAGCTCTGAATGCTCGCATCGTTCGCTGTCGGGCTCAAATCGCGACAGGAAGAATCATCGACCCTGCTCCAAGACATGCGCAAGATATACTCACCACAGTGTAAGTCAGGACACACATAAATACATTCACTTACATTTGCTTGAACTCTTTTGTCCTCCTTCCGCTTGGGTTCGAATCGAACGCCGATGGTGGGCTTCGATCCCACAACCAGGGTTATAAGCCCCGTCCTGTAAACCAAACAGCATCGGCATTGAGGTGGAGGACGACGCAGGAGTCAAGCAGGCGTGTGCTGTTGCTGCTGTGTTGGTTGCACTGAAGGGGCCGTACGACTTGCCAGTGGAAAGAAAAAATCACAGACTGGGAATGAAAGCGGTGTGACGGAGCGCGTCTTCTTGCGCTCAGAGAAAAGAAGCGCGCTGAAGTGAGCTCTGTTGCGACAGGCAGGTAATTGTCACGTAAGCGGGGTTTACGGCCCAAGCGCGCTTATTTTTGGCGCGGTCGGGCAGGCGGATTGTGTGGCTCCACGCCGTCGCTCTTCCCATCTTTAACTCAAATACTGGACTCCCTTTCTGGAAAATCGAGGTTACTTCTCAATTTGCAGGCTGATTCGCACATTGCTCCTACACGTGTTTGGCTTGTTTTTTCATGATTCTGTTTTTTGCTGTTTTCTTGGCTCAGAGAGCGTTTCAGCCGCTCTCATTCTTACAACTGCAGCAACAACAAATACTACTCTGTTTTCACACTCAGTCATTTCCCCTATCCCGTGTCACCCATCATCAGATTTACAGCAGTGCACATAGCACAGTCAATCCCCTTTTTAATCTTTTTGCGCTGAATAGTGGGCTCTGTCCGACTTGACGGAAGAATGCCAGATTGGGGGCTTTGTCGGAACGGTCGTGGTAAGGACCAATACCATAAAATGTATGTGCAAACGGCGGCAGCCAATCAATGACAGCTGAAATTGACCAATCTGATGCACTAAAACGCGTAGTCGTTATGGCTTGTACCCTAAAATTCATGTCAAAGGCGGCCATTTGTCAAAGGTGGCACCCTCTATTTGGAGTACTTTCACTACACATCGTACTTAACGCCTCGCTTAAACTAGGATTGTGTATAAACTCAACTAGGATCCCACGATGGTGTAAGAGGGAGCTGTTCACAACAGTCCCTCAAACACGGCTTGCACGCTTGTGCGTCTTGAGGAAGCGTTCCCGACTTGGAGGGAAGGAGGAATACTTGAGGGCTTGGTGGTAAAATTGCAACTGAATTGAAATGAGCTTATGGTTCCTGTCGCTACTCCTAATTAGCCTCAAGGGCTCCTAGAGGTTTTATGAATAAAACCTACACATGCAGAAATAAACCTACTAAACTGATATATAAAAC
>JAADVK010000630.1:0-19729 GCA_023334975.1 Globisporangium sylvaticum | reverse complement strand
CTGGCGACATTCACGGGGACGATGAGGAAGAAGGGGAGCTGGTGGTCGTCTTGACGCGCTATTTCTTCACGTGCCTCCACTACCCTGAGATGGAGGTCTCAAGCCAAGTGTTGCAAACGATGGCGGACGGAATGAGCGAATACATCGAGGCGATGCTCAAGAGCGTGCAGGACGGACTGAAACTACCGATCAAGCAGGAGGCGAACTGGACGTGAAACAGCGCCGTTGAAGTATATACGGAATAATATACAAGGGTTCCTGTGTTTACTATTCGGAGTGCTCGCTACTACCACCGCTAACGACCCTCCATCACTGGATTACAGTTTCGTATTACCTGGCGAGTCGCGAGGGCGAAGTTGTAAGTGCGTGGACGGATATCAACGGCGGAGTTCTGTCGAGTCTTGTTACGTTGGTACAGCTACTGTACCCTACAGAGTATCACGAGTGGTTGGTTGGTTGGTTGCCAGTCTTCGAATCGCCACTTTCATGCCACCCACTTACCCGCCAGGTCTTCAACTTGTGTGTTTTACAAGTGTCGTCCTTCGATGGACACTTTGAAAACGCCCCCTTTTCACGGCTAAGTCGGCGTGTGAATCCCGTCGTGCTGCACGAAAAGACAAGAGCAGACATCAGAAGATGGCTGAAGCCAATCAGGGATGACGACCAGGAGCGACAAACCTGAAGGTTTTCCTTGCACACTCCCAACGGATTTGTATTTCTTACTATACACGGTCGGGGTGTGGTGCCTTGAAGAGTGAAAGGCTCGCCAGTGGTGCAGTGAAGATCGGAGAGCGTGTACCACTCTGTGACCATAATCACGACAACGCTCTGATTGTCGCAACGTTGAGTAAGCAAGTGACATCTATGAGATATGCCGAGTGACTCAGTTCCTCACAACAGTGAAGGTGAAGGTTTGTGAGGGGGTGAGTGTTCTGTGGCAGGGCTCTTTCATGAGGGGGCAAGAGCTTCGACTGCCGGCACTGTGCTGTGAATGTGCTGTACTCGCACCACGCGCTTGCTGAACATTCATATAACGCATGCATACAGAACAGCAGCAAGCAGATCGGTTGAAGTTTGGAACCAACCGTTCTCCTGTCGGTGCACTAGGGCGTCAAACTGTTTCAAACACCATTGCATTCTAGCATAAGCTACAGTTCAGTGGATACTCCACCCGCCTTGTCCTTGGTAACCAAACTAAACACGAGTGTGTTGTGCCAACAAGCTGCTTTACCTAGCTCGCACTGTAGCGCGACCAGAGACCAACTCAGCGCTCCGTATTGACTATCGCACCGGCAGGAACGCTATCTGCCTATAATCGAAGACATTTTGGCACATGCGCTTACTGTGCTACGATGTCGAGCTACGTTTTCTTTCTCTAGTTGAAACCAACGATAGTGGGTCTGTCGTCGTTCATTTTAGGCGACCAAGCAGGGACTCAGTGTGGTAAGTGAGCACCTGCTGACCTGACCCCATAGTGGCGCGACTGCGATGCGACCGTCATCATTCCGAGCCTAATTTTTCGCTCTGCTGGCCAACGTTGCATGCGCGGCGTCTACGAGGGATGGTGGTGGTGGGCGATGTTGCATTTCTCTGCTGCTCTTGTCAGTTATTGACACTCTACCTGGTAAACAATCGAAACGCTACTACCAACGCGAAAAAGGTTCGGATGGTGAAAACTCTGCAATGGCTCGTTCCGTGGACTTGTCTGTATCCGTCCGTCCAGCTTCGGGTGATCGCGATGAACTCAACTGGATGGGAGCATCGCACCAGCGACACAATCACGCGCTTCGTTGATCGCGAGCTGCTCACAAAATAACTCAGTTCGCCATCCGCGAACACAATAAAGACGTCCCGACTCGCATCACACAGTTGCCCGCGACACACCTGCCTGCTCGCCACTCTTCAAATCGCGTTGGAAACCTGCTTTTGGATGTGTTGGATCTGGTAACTGTGTGGTGGACATGGATGTTCATTTCTCCGCTGTTAATTGTAGAGGACAGACAGCGTAAAACCTGTGCGGCGGCCGTTCCCATGGGATTTGAAGAAGAGATGGCGCTTGAAGGCTCATTTCGAGATCCACCACGCGCACAGCAAGCCGCCACCCAGCCCAACGATGTTCGCCAACTTGCTAGCCAATGACAGCCGCCGGCAGGATGCAGTATCAGCCCTCGAGATCCTCGAGCCTACAGAGTTCTTTGACGTCTTTGGCGAGTTCTACCCGTCTGCTGTGACCGACAGCTCCGTGGACTTGAGCTTCTTCGACGCTCTCCACGCCCCCAACTCGCTTCTGCACAAGCGCGTGCTCTCGAGCGACAACGAGACCAGCACCATGTGCGAGCTGCTGAGCACGAGTGAGCCAGTGGGATATCCGCCGTTCGTCGCTGAGAAGAAGCCTCGAAAACCATCACACATTATTGCCAAGGTGCGGTATTATTGCAAGATTGTTTTGATCGTGAAGCGTTGCAGTTGTGTGGGCGTACTGCGAACTCATATTGCCGAATTACGGATGCGGATAATGTGCGTAGGAAGCGCGAGAGGAACTGCAGGCGCAGGTGCGACACCTCGAGATCCAGACTCTGTTGCTTCGCCAGGAAATGGGGATCGTGGACCCCGAGGTCGCTGCTGCAAAGGACGCTCTCAATGTCGGTCTACACTACACAGTGCTGCAGCATGACCTGCAAATCGCGAGCGCTCAATCCATTTTCTCCGGATATGTGGTACGTGAACTTTCACCGCGTTGAGGAATGGATGTGCAACTGGATTCCGTCTTACGTTCGTGTTATCGCTTCATTTTTGTTAGAGCTCGCGCACCACAAGTCCTCTCGAGACCTACATCCACCTCGGCACGGACTGGAGCGAGCGTCGCAATACTCTCCTGGCAATGAAAGACCGGAAGATCGCGATTGCGCATCAGTTCCTGCTCGAGCGAACACGTCACATCAATCCATTCAAGACGAGCCGTGAGTCGTCCACTTTCGAGACAGGTCAAGGCGACACATGTGCCGTGACACTGGACGTGGTGCCCATTCTAGGGGCCAAGAACGTGCGCGAAGTGTATGAGGCACTCCAATCCTTCTTTGCCAACCTGGAGATCTTGAAGACCGAGGTCACCGGGAAGGTCACGATCCGCGAGAACGAGAGGAGCGTCGACAGCTCGGTGATGCATCATCGCCTCGTGTCATCTGAAGGGGGCGGGGTCTTGCAGGAAACCAACGTGGTCGTGTTCTGTGACGCGTCCGGCTTGGATTCGAAAAACGTTGAAGACCAATGCGTGGTCTTGACAGGTGACTTTGTCAACAAAGACGATCTCTACCCGTACCGTCCGAGCGAACGGCTGCGCAAGGATGTGAGTTCCGTGATCAAGCTGTCCGCCCGCAGACGCCCTCGACCACAGGCTAGAGGACCTGCAAAACACAAAGGCGGAGCAGAGGAAGAAGGAGAGATGGTCATTACGTTCATGCGCTGGGGTTTTGCACGCCTGCGCCATTCCGAGTTGGACGTCCCGAAGCAGGTGCTGCAATCCATGTCGGACGAGCTCAACGGGTACACCGATGCGATGCTCAAGAGCACGCGGGCGGGCTGAGACCCATGAAGAAGGAGGCCAGTTGGCATTGAGAGAGAGTTTTGTAACACCCGATAATGTATTAATTGCTGACGATGAAGTTGTTCTGTCCTTGGAGCTCTTCAAGCTGTCCAACGATCGGAGTTAACAGAAGCGTCTCAGTATCAGACCATCACTCACACGATATATACTCCTGTGAAAAATGATTTTCTTTTCGAGTATCAATTTACAGGTCACCCAGTAATCTCCGGATGATTGTTCGCGCTTGGTGTACAGCTCAGCTTGCCACACACATAAAGCGTCAGTAAGTCATTTTCGTTTTCGAGCGTCAGCCGCCAGGACAGAAGAGAGAGAGAGAGTTCACGGCGCATTGGCACTGTACAGAGAGGACATGGCGTTTCAAGCGCTTGGCGAGTGGCCGACGGAGCTCACCTGGGACCTCGCTGAGGAGCCGCTGGTGCTCGGTGCCCCCGCCTCATCAATGCTGCAAACTCCAGGGGTGGCCGCTGGCGAGTCCAGTAGAAAGCGACAGCCCTGGTCATTCGGCGACGAGGGTTCTTCTGGAGACAACGGCAACGCGGTCTCAAAGCGAACGCGCAAAGCGCCAAAGCCATGGTATGAAGTGCAGAAGGTAGGCAGGTGGGTTTGCCCTGGTTGTTGCGCGTGTGTTTCAATTCAAAGTGAGGATGTGAGCTAAACTGCACCTTCTCTTTCTACTACTGTACTTAGGACGAGAAGTGCGCGCTGCAACGAGAGGTTGCGCGGCTACAAGCTCTGAAGACGCTGCATGAAGAGCCAGCTGCGAGCAGACTCGCTTCCCTCCTAAAGCAGCAACGAGAGAACGAACAGCTGCGCCACGCGATCCGAGAGCAGCGATTCCTACTCGCACGAGCTCAGTCCGCTATCACTGGGTACTCGGTACGTACCCATATGTCCATACCTTTTATACGTGTACCGTGTCGCTTTGTATTGTATTGATCCTCACATTCGCGGTCTCCTATATGTTTCCAATACCTCACAGATAACCCAGCGACCCCCGTTCGAGAAGTACATCCACCTAGGATCAATCTGGGCTGATCGCGTGGAAACATTTGCTGAGTTGAAGCAGCGCTTGCTCCCTGACGCTGAGCGCTACCTTAATGAGCGCGTCCAGGACTTGGAGCCCACGCAAGAGTACTCGCATGCGACAAACTTCACAGCCCCAAACGGAGACTCGTGCTTCTCGGGCTTTGACGTGATCCTGCTCGAAGGCTTCAGTAGTGTCAAGCAAGTGTTTGATGCGATGCGAGTGTTCTACTTCAACATGGAGATCACGTGGACCGAGACGTCGAGCGAGCTCATGATCCGCGAGGGCGACTACGAGACCGGCGATCAGGACGTGGCGACGCAGAGGTTCGTGCGCTCGACCAGCTCGGGAACCCAGATCGAGTCGAGCACGGTGCTGATCAGCGTGTTTCGAAAAGGGAGTGATGGTGGTGGTGGATCAGAAGAGGGCGACTCGGCGGTCCTTGCGGTGGACTTTGTGGACCAGGACGAGCTGTATCCGTACCACCAACACGAGCGTCTGCGTCAAGACATCACGTCGGTGCTTACACTGACGGCGTACCCCACGAAGAAAACAGCGCTGGCGAACGGCGACAAGGGCATAGCTTCAAATGACTCGGTGATCATGTTGAGGCGGTATTTCTATGGGCGGCTGCGCTCTTCCGAGCTTGAGCTCCCTCCAGACGTTGAATGTGGAGTCAAGTGCGGCTCGAACTTTTGGTTCAAGACGATGCTCAGGACCGTGGGCGAAATCGTCAAGAGCTCATCATCATACTCTCAGTCTAGCTTGGCAGAGGAGCATGTAGTGTAAGCGATGGAGTGTCTATTGAGAGTGCCGTAGACACAGGTGCAGACACGAGTCTCTACAGTTGAACACCTGGTTAAAGGCTTTCAAGGCATGTGGGATCATATTTGAAGGCAACACATGTGCAAACAAGATCAAGAACTGACTTGAGCGACCTGGGCATCTCCACCCCCACTATCACACGAGCCGTGGCAACGTTAAAGTCTGACAAGCTGGTCAAGCATCCATTGCAGTAGGGTAATTAATAGAATTGTAACAATGTCTTGTAGTATCAACTACAATGGCAATGCTTCTTGCTCGTAACCTACCTTGAACACAGTCTATCAATCCACATGGACAACTAGGAACAGTAGAACTGCTTTCTCCTAATACTGCATGCGAAGCTACACGGTCTGCTCCAAGCTCTGGACGACGTCGTACACTGTGCGCAGCACCTCCTTGGAGCACATCTCGGCCGCGATGACCGCACTGTGGAAGATCTCCGCAGGCACCACCAGATCTGAATGGTGAAGCTTCGAGAAGTACGAGTGACACATCGCAATATCGAACTCCTGCTCGCCCTCCTGTCCATTCTCTCCAGTAGTCGACACTTTTTTCGGGAACGTACGCAGCGCGATCGCCGCAGCGAGGTCCTGACGCAGTCGTTGGTCGAATTTGTACGGGTACAGCTCGTCTTCGTTCACAAAGTCCATCGCGAGGATCGCGTACTCTCTACCAAAGCCGTTCTCTCCGTCACACGCGCTGTAGCTGCCGATCATCACATTGTTCGACTCGATCTGAATGCCGCAGGCGGCCGAGCGGATGAACCGCTGGCTTGTTATATTCTGCTCGGGCAGTTCGTATTTCCCTTCGCGCACGACCAGCTCGCCGCACACCTCCATGAGAGAGATGAGATGTCCACGTTGAAGTAGAAGAACCGGAGCGCGTCAAAGACCTGCTTGATACTGGTGACGCCCGTCAGCGGCACCATCTCGAACACCTGGATCATGAAGTCTCCATTTGGTGATGTGAACTTGTCCATCGATGACACTCACTGCGTGACATCGAGGAAGCGGGAGCGCTCTCGTAGGTACTTCTCGGCGTCGCGCAGCGTCTGGTCCTTGAGCTCCAGGAGCGTCTCGCGGCGCTCGCGTGGGTCGCGTCCCAAGTGGATGAACCGCTCGAACGGGCTGCGTTGGGCCATCTACGATAAGGACAGTCAGTACAAATCAGTTAGGTTGAGAGTAGCGTGGCGGGTAGGGTCTGCAAGCGGTACAGTTACCGTGTAGCTGGTGAGCGCAGACTGAACACCGGCGAGCTCGCATTGCTGCTTACGAGCGGCGTCCTGCAGGATCTTGTTCTGGCACCGCGTGCGCTCGAGGATGCGCGCCGCCGCCGTGTTCTGCGGCAGGTGCTGCAGGAAGTCGATCTGCGCCTCGAGGTACTTGGCTTCTGTCAGCAGCAGCTCTTTCTCTTCCTAAAGCATTGCATCATTGGCCAAGAGTTGAACATGGGATCAGTTAAGAGTGGTTGGTTTGGGCTGAGAGAGCTTAGATAACCACGAAGAAGCAAGCCATGCTCCCGCCCTATGAAGTACAAAACGGTACCTCTTTGAGCGCGAGCCAGTACTTGGTCTTGTTGCGCTGCACCTGATCAGCCCTCTCAAGAGCATCGTCACTCGTCGATGATACTCGTGATCGCCTCGCGGAGCTCAGGCGACATCTCGGCAGCAGTGAGCAGTTTACGCAGCTGCTTGGTGGACATGGCGTGGAGCTCGTCGCGCGTGAGCTTCTTCTTTGGCTTGTTCGTCTTCTTCTTCGTCATCGTCGTCGTCTGCGTCTCTGGTGGCACTACTGCTTTCGACGATCCTGAGGACTGGCTACCACCAGTGACCTCACCATTGGCTGGTGTTTCTCCTTTGTTAGCAGCCTCTTCTTCCTCCTCCGCCATCCATTGCTGGAAGAGCGCTTGGCGCTTTTGCCGGCGCTCTTCGACCATTGGATCCAGAATGCTTCGGTCGCGTCCTCCTGCATCACTGGGAACTCGTCGATCGCGATGCTGCGCGTATAGTTAGCTCCTGTTGCTGGCTTCTGTATATTCGCTCGCGCTGGTGGCTTTGCCTCGAGAAAGATCATGTCAAAGGCTTCTTCCTGCTTCTTGCTCTCGAAGTACGGCGAGCCGAGCGCCACTTTGAGATGGATCACGTAGTGGAAGTCGCCCACTTCCGCCGACGCGTCGAGGATCTCGTGGAGCGAGAGCGTGCGGTAGATACCCGAATCTGAGAGCGTCTTGAGCTCCTCGACCGCAAACTAAAGTAGGACAAATCAATCCCCACCACGACGTTAGCCTCGCACTACTACGCGCAGACTCCTGGCCACATATACCAATGCAGTAGCCAATACAAAACATAGTTCAGGTTGTGTACTCACCTCTGCGGCAGCCTGGACGATCGGATCACTCGTGGACTTGGGCGTCCGTACCATAGAGTAGAACGCGCGGCGGTCGTGCTGGCCGATCACGCTCTTGGTCACCGCACTGATGCTGCTCTGGACGGAGCCGCAGAGGAGCACCGAAGTGAGCACCAGCCCCAGCACCAAGCGTAGAGGCACCTGCGAGAGGAGGAGAGCCATGGGAGCGACAGTGGGCTGCGGAGAGAGATCCTGGATGCACTCTCTCGCAGCTCACGCGCTTGTTGGCTAGGACCTTGAAAGACCATGCCGACTTCACCTTGTCGACTTCGCCTTGTCTTGATCGCAGGGCATTGTGCGTCCGTATCTGTCATGCAATAACAGTAGAACCGAAAGCCATCATTGGTCCGCTCACTCACTATGCAGCCTCATCACCAAGGAGCATGATGATACCTTCCTTCCACCAGGTGCTTTGAAGTGCCATCATCCTGCCCCTTGATGATGAGGTCACAGCCCTCCAACCACACTTCAACATCACATGATAACACTATCCACGTAGGCTGCTGACATCATCGCACCAACAGGCACACACTCACAAAGATGGCCCGAGCGGTTCGAGACTGTAAACACCACAGACACTACCACATTTCTCAATTTTCTAGCGACCGCCAACGAAAAAAAACCAAGTCCTCAGCGGCCCCAGTTCCAAACTCAAAGACACCTCTCGACCGACATGATGGAGAGCTTCGCTTCAGTGAAGTGCAGTTTGCTTCGCGCGCTCGTCACGACGCTCGAGTTTCTCGTTCCGCCGCTGCGAAGGGCTCTCGAGTGGGATCCGGTCGAGTTCGGACCGATCTTTCCGGTACGGAAGGTACTTCAAGAAAGACACCAGCGATTGGCATTTGCTAACCCAAAGTACTTCTGGGGACCTATTTGCTCCTGTTGTTTTGTAGGAGTATAATTATGTGGTTGTGACGCCACGGTCGATGCTGCAAGTGTCAGCAACCACAGCGACTGCTGTCTCGGGTGAGAAGAAAAGCTCCCAGAGCAATTCCAAAGTGGTGGCGCATCTCCAGCGTGCAAGCTCGCTATCTGTTCTCCGGGTGCGAACGTCGTAGTAATATAGTGAACCGTGTCGCTGGGCTTCAACACACCCGAGCTTGTTCAGAGCTTGGTTTGCATCCATGCGTGGAAACAATACTAAATTTCAGTAGTAGTGAATAATGAAGCGCTTATGTGAATCCGAGCCACTCTTGTTTCAACTGCTATGCTGTAGCCATTCGAAGACGCTGGGGACTTCGTTTCTTGAAGCCTGCTGCTGCTCTGCCATCACAGTAGGTTAGCCAGAGCAGCAGGCTTCAAGAAACTTAGTTGACGTACCAGAGGTCCTGGATCGTAAACCCGTCCGAGAGACTCTCGATCGCCAGTCCGAGCTCTTTCGAGAACGCCGGCGGACGGTCCTGGTTCTTGTTCACGGCGGCGTAGTACGCCGCAAACGCGTCCATGGAGCTCGAGTAGTCCTCCTCGATCTCGACGTCGTCCATCTTGCGCGGCTGCTTCATGGCTTCGAGGCTCGCGGGCTTCTCCTCGACCTCGTAATCGACACCGTAGACCGGGTTCGTCGAGAACACTTGGTGGAGACTCTGGATCTCCTTGAAGAGCTCCTGGAGGCGCTCCTCCGGGTCCACGCGGAAGCCCAGGATGTACCCGCCGCTTGCCACCGAGGTCTCGATCACGAGCGCGGGGCCAAACTTGGAGCTCCGGATGCGCACCGAGTTGATCTACATGTACGGATGCTCACGTTGAAGTTCTCGGCGAGGTTCGCGTGCCACACGATGCGCACGTTTGTGACGAAGAACGTGCCCAGGTTGCCCTGGTCGGACGACAGGTTCCAGACGCCGTTCATGCGTGTGTACACCTGCTCGTGCGGCAAGAGCGCGAGCTCTTTCTCCTTGATGATCGCGCCGCGGAGCTTGATTTCGCGGTAGAGCTTCGTGGTCTCGTAGGACCGGAACACCGCCTGGATCGTCGTGAAGAGCCGCGGACTCGCCTTCACGAGGCTCGTGAAGATGAACTCGAAGCGCGAGTCGGCGTACTTGGTCATCACGTACAGCGCCTGCGTGTTGCCGCGCAGCTTGGAGGTCGCCGTGCGGGTCTTGATCGTCTGGATGCAACTGTAGCCGATGCTCAGGTTCGTGCGCGCCGACTTGTGCGACGCCCAGAGCAGCCGCAGGTTCGTGATCTCGAGCGAGCCGCGCTCGCCGTTGTTGCCTTTCGTGTCCTCGACCGAGTTGATCGAGTCGATGAGCACCTCGCCCTTGCGCAGGTCCATCGCGGCGGACGACGCATCGCAGCGGATCTCGCGGTCCTGCCATGTGAGCGACTCGGGTGACGCGCGGATCTCCATTTCCCCCCTCAGTTTGCTTTGCTTTGCTGTTTAGGTCGCTTCTCTATCTGTTGAGGAGCTGGGCTCGCAACCAAGGATGCGAAACGACGCGGCCAGCGTGGCACACAACCTAAAGCAGTCCCGTGAAACGTACGCGCCAATAGTGAGGAGACGCGACCCAACAGCTTGCATTGGTGCATCCTGCAAAGAAGCCTTGGCTTACACGCACCATGAGATCGGCCGCTGGCTTCTCAATGCAGCTCGCATTCATGGCTGACACTTACTCGAAGATTAGACAACGGAGCTCAGTACCAGCGGCTCAGGTTCTGCAGCACCGTCACCACCACTGCTCGCGTGTGGGGCTCTCGCAGTGCGCAGTGCAGCATCGTAGAGCGCTTGCACCAGCTTATCGCCCCAGGTACCGAGACTCGCACGGACTTCTTTCATAACGCGCACGTCCTCGGCTAAGAGCTGGGACGCGTGCATTTTGGAGAGAAAGCAGCCCATGAGCACGACCGCCGACGTCTGCTCGTTCGAGTGGCGCTGAAGCATGAAGACCCCGCAAGTGTCTCGACGTACCCGATCGTTCGGCTGGTAAGGATACAACTCGTCGTCGTCGATCGAGTCCACCACGATGATGCCAACTCCGTCATCGCTCTCGCCACCGCCGTCGCTCAGGAACTCGGCGCACGTCACGACATTCGTCTCGACCTGCACGGCAGTCGGCGCCGCCGTGGCGACGAGCCGGTGCTGCGAGTACTGCGCGTCGAGGCTGTCGTCGTTCTCGCGGATCGTGATGTGGCCGATCCACTCGGAGAACGTGATCTCGACGTTGCGGATCGAGAAGTAGAGCGTATCGAACGCGCTCCTCGCGCTCATGGTATTCGCCCCCATGCCTAAGGGGAGCGGCTGGATCTCAAAGCTCGAGACGCAGAAGTCCCCGCCTGCTGTCTCGAAGCGCTCCTGCTCGTTGAAAGCTTTGAGCGGGTCCATGCCCTGACTGCGCTCCTTGATGAAGCGCTTGGCGTCCTGCAGCATTTGAGTGCGAGCAGCGAGGAGCGTCTCTCGGCGCTGCTCAAAATCGGTTGTCAGGCGAACGCCGACGTGGAGGGGGCTGGTCTCTTGGAGACTCTAGATAGCGAGCATAAACGCCAATGTCATCAGACAGTCGACCGCTAGGTTAGTTGTTACATGGGAATGAATCGACAGATATCTATCTCATCACTATTTTGATACGTACCGAGTACTTGGAGAGCATCGCCTGGAGCCCCGCGAGCGCGAACTGCTGGGTCCGGATCGCGTCCTTGAGCAGGTGCTGCGTGAACTTGCTCTTCGTCTGTGTGGGGATCGCCTCAGTGGCGTCGTTGCCGTCTTCGCTGCCTATTCTGGTGGCACCGTTGTCTTCGCTCTCTTGCACGAGCGTCTGGAACCGAAGCGCCTTGAGCTCCAGCTCGAGCTCTTCCATGCGCGTCTGGAGGACCTGGATCTCGTCCTACATACGCAAATACACAGAACGCTGCGCAGTTAGCATGTTTGTTGTGTGTGTGTTGTTCTTAGCTGGAAGCGCAGCTACGAGGGAGTGAGGCAGTATGCAGCCTCCTTACCTTGCGCACGTGGTACGTCGCGCGCGACCGGCGCCGCTTCCTCACAGGCCGCCGCGTGCGTGCTGGGGAACTGGGCTTCCTGGTGCTTGTGGCGGCGGTGGCTGCTGCCTCTGAGCTGGCGTCTGAGTCCGAACCACTGCAGCTACTCATGGTGGTGTGATGCTCTCACTGCTTGCTGTTCGGGCGGATGAGGATTACAGTCACTGGTGTCAAGAGGTGTGTGATCAGATGAGAATAGAAGAGTGCGACACCCTCTCTGTAAAGATAGTGTGTGACAACATCCATTGCATTGCATGTATAAAGTATGCAGTAAAAGAGGGTTTAACGTTAGTGATCATAAATTTGGTGGTTTACCGATCTCTCTCTCTCTCTCTCTCTCTCTTGCATCCATTGCTACCACATACACACACACTGCATTGTATTCATCAGTGTTCGGAATCTAGAAGAGCTGTTCTTCCTCCGAGCGACCGAAGAACAGGCGGCTCATGAGGCGGTCGACGAACGAGAACTGCTGCGCCACGCCCTGCTTGAGCTTCTCTTCGTGCTCCTTGATCGCGAGGCGCTCCCGCGTCGCCGCGGCAGTCCGGCTGCGCTTGAGGTCCGAGGCCAGCCCCACGGCGGCGCACATCTCGATGAAGAGCTTGGTCGGGTTCCAGTGGCCTGACATGACCCCCCACTCGCCAGCAGCATAGTCGGCCGGGTACTTGTGGTGGTAGTTGTGGTAGCCCTCGCCGATCGCGCCGATGCTCACGAAGAGGCTCTCGGTGGCACGGATGTTGCGGTCGTACGGCTTGTAGCCGAAGAAGTGGGCGACGCTGTTGACGCACCAGGTCGCGTGGAGTACCCAGACGTGGCGGAAGACGCCACCGATGGTGAAGCCCGTCCAGGTGTTGCCCATCCAGTACCCCACGAGCGCTGGGAAGCCGTAACACATGAGCAGCACGGTAGCGATGTAGTAGTTCTTCTGGAAGCGCACGACCGGGTCTTCCAAGAGGTCCGCGAAGTTGAGTGTCTTGCCGGCAGCAGTCACATTCGGGTGCTTGCGTACCATTACCCAGCCCATGTGCGCGAAGAAGAAGCCGCGACCGGAGTTGTGCGGGTCCGCGGTCGTGTCCGAGCCCTTGTGGTGCACGCGGTGGTCGCGCGACCACTCGAAGATGCTCCCCTGGAACGCCATCGAGTTGCAGAGCATGAGGAACACGCGCAGCGGCAGCGTCGCCTTGTACGACCGGTGCGACCAGAGGCGGTGCGCGCCAGCGGTGATGCCGAGTCCCGAGAGCCACCAGGACAGGATCCACAGCACCGCAAGTTCCTTCCATGAGGCGCTCGGCAAGACCGCGACGACCGCGTAGAGCGCGACGATGTGCCAGATCGCGAGTACGAGCACGTTGTACCAGACCACCTCGGACCACTTGAACGACGGCACCGGGTCTTTCTCCTCGAGCACGTCCGTGTCTTCCTCGGCATCGGTCTCCGCCGTTGGTGCGGGCGGCGCGGCCTTCCGCTGCGCCAAGTGGGCGTGCATCTGCTTATCTGGGACGACGTCCATTGTTGCTTGAGATGGCAATTTCAAGAGTGGGGAATGAGGATCTCCAGGATATGCATAGAAGAGGTATGCAGTTGGGGCTTGCTTCTCTTGGTAGCGTGTCGTAGAGCCGAGAGACCAACCCATGGCCCAATCGCAGCGAGCCACCTGTCATCCCGTTCAAGGTGCTCTTCACGTTCAAGAAGCGTCGCCTCCACGCACACATGCCACACACCAGTCCGAACGACATAAAAAGTGCCTGTCTCCGAAGTTGCCTCATCATCATCGTCCGCGATAGTGCGGCACCCCTGTCACCAACTTCAATGGCCAGACATTGGTTTTTGGCAATGGTTTTCTTCGTACCCTTTTATAACGCATTTCCTTTTTATGAGAAGCAGATCACTTGGTTTTAGTATGCGAGTGCTGACCTGCATCTGCGAATGTCGGCGCGTGACTTGCTTTCAGCAAGAGTGCGCCTACTAACTTTTTATAGCGCATATCTTCTAGAGAGGGTAGGCATGCCATTGTGACAGGCATGGCACTCAGATATATACTGAGAAACAGGTTTGGTAGCACACAAGCATACTCTACAAATGGGGCGGCTGACGTGAACGCATTTTTGTTCTGCTGGCGGATACGTACGCGCCACTTTGATTCGACAGACATATCAGACAACAGATTCGAAAACCAGCGGCTCAGGTACTGCATCGCCGTCGCCGGCAACAGTCGATCCCTGGTCCTTCGAAGCGCGCAACGCAGTCTCGAAGAGCGATTGGACCAGCTTCTCGCCCCACGTGCCTAGACTTGCGCGCACTTCCCGCATCACGCTCAAGTCTCCATCGAGTAGCTTGGACGCGTGCATCTTTGAGAGCGACCAGCGCGTGAGCACGACCGCGGAACTCTGTTCGCCCTCTCCGTTTGATTGCGAGTGTCGCTGGAGCGTGAAGACCCCGCAAGTGTCTCGGCGCACTCGCTCGTTTGACTGGTACGGGTAGAGCTCGTCGTCGTCGACCGAGTCCACCACGATGACGCCAACTCCGTCATCGTTCGTGTTGTCTCTACTCTGGAACTCGGAGAAGGCCACGACGTTCGTCTCGACCTGCACGGCAGTCGGCGCCGCCGTGGCAACGAGCCGGTGCTGCGAGAACTGCGAATCGAGACTCTCGTCGTCGTTCTCGCGGACCGTGATGTGGCCGATCCACTCGGAGAATGTGATCTCGACGTTGCGGATCAAGAAGTAGAGCGTATCGAACGCGCTCTTCACGCTGATGCTGGCTGTATCGCTGGATGGCAGCGGCAGGATCTCAAAGTTTGTGACGCAAAAGTCCCCACCTGCGGTCTCAAAGCGCTCCTGCTCGTTGAAAGCTTTGAGGGAGTCCATCCCCTGACTGCGCTCCTTGATGAAGCGCGTCGAGTCCCGGAGCAAGCCCTTGCGGGCGGCGAGGAGCAGTTCTCTGCGCTTGGCAAACGCGGCTGGCAGGCGGATGGCGGCATGCAGTGGGCTTATCTCCTGGAGACTCTAGGTATCAATATCCACACGAAGCGTATTGGTTAGCTTCATATGTCTCACAGGCATAGTCCCAGTATACTCTGCCTTTTGTTTCCGCTTACTGAGTACTTGGAGAGCATCGCCTGGAGCCCCGCGAGCGCGAACTGCTGGTGTTGGATCGCGTCTTTGAGCAAGTGGCGTGTGAGATTACTCTTCGCCCGCGTCGGAATCTCTGTGGCGTCTCTATCTGTACTTTCGCTGCGGGGCACGAGCGCCTGAAACCGGAGCGCCTTGAGCTCCAGCTCGAGCTCTTCCATGCGCGTCTGGAGGATCTGGATCTCGTCCTATACGATGGCAGTAAGTGCGCACACGCCTTGATCGTCAGAACCAGTTCCATGTCAGGCTCGCGGTGTCGGTCAGTCAGTGAGTCGCAACTCACCTTGCGCACGTTGTACGTCGCGCGTGTGCGCGAACGGCGGCGTTTCCTTGGCGGGTGCTTGCTCTGGATGCTGGTGGAGATGGCTACTGCCACCGAGCTGTCGTCCGAGTCCGAGTGGCTGCTGATGCTGCTGCTGTTCATCGCTGCTGGTCGGTCCTTCCTTGGACGCTGGCGCCGCTGCTGCTGGTCTGCCTGACGCCCAAGCCAAGCATTTGCGATTGCTTCGATGGTCGGTCTTCTGTCAGGACTCAGCTGATTGATTGTGCGCTCCACGTCCGTTTGTAATGTGGCTGCTCACGTGGATGCAGTACTTTTTATGTATGGTGTTTGATTGATTTGCATGCACGCGGGTTATGTTTGAACAAGGTATGCGACTACGAGATTGTTCCATCTCTCCCAATCCAAAGCGAATTGGCTGACTATATCTTATATAAGCCTAAATCAAATAGTGTTGAGGTATGCGTAACAGATATATGCGAATGAAGTCCTTTGAGCGATGCGCTTTACCAGGTGGCCACGACAGGTTTTTTAACGTCGTAAAAACCGTATTTACGAGTATTTACGAGGCGGCCGCATCATCAACTTCGATGATCATGGGGCCAGCACTGGTGACATCACACAATTGACCGCTCGACTCCTGAAACGGGGAGGATAAGCCAGTCACCAGATTGCTCCATCACCAAGAAAGTATCCGAGTACGGAGGTAGACGTCGAACTCCGGTTTCTACTACCTCACTCTGCAATTTCACTACCAAGGCGGCACCTCCTCCTGTCCCGAGAAGCTACAACAACACACCCTCCTCCTTGGACATGACTGCTTCACCTGTCGCATCAAAGGTCTTCGAGTATACCCCGCCGCCGTACTTTGCCGCCTCGAGCCGCGTGCCCAAGTGGCTCCAGCCCTGGCTCGCTGATGCGTTCATCTTCGTCATGGTCCACTACAACCTCTGGGTGCTCCCGTTTGCCGCGCTCTTCTACTATCTCTACCAGGTGTGTGGTAGATATGTGCGTGAGTTTGCTCTATTGTGAACTTACTACGAAACTAAACTCTGCCTCATTTGATGGCTGCTTGCTGCTGTAGAGTGGGAATGGGGTCTTCGCCATCGCCCTCATGGCGCTATACATCCCGAGCTTCGTGGATGGCTCCGAGTACACTGCGCACGGCCGCCCATGGGAAGGGCTCTGGAGAACGCAGTTGTGGCGACTCTGCTCGCATTTCATGCGGTAAGTGTCGCTTTTATCCGTATCTAGTTTCGCTGTTCTCAGTCATTGTACTTGAAGCAACATGCTGACTGCTGATGTTGTCTTGCTCGTTATACACTACGTTGTAGCATCAAACTCGTTCGCGAAGAGGAGCTCGATCCCGCCAAGCAGTACATCTTTGGGTTCCATCCGCACGGGATCATCATCTTGTCGCGCGTGTCCTGGTTCGGCGGCTGTTGGGAGACGCTCTTCCCAGGCATCGTCGGTCGGCGTACGTACCCACCGACTTGTGTCAAACTTTGAGAAGTTCCCACTCAAACCTTTGGAGGTTTGCTGACCACTCTGATGCTTCACCTATCTACGTATGACTACCTGCTTTCATAGTTCTCGGGGCGACTGCGGTGTTCAAGGTCCCGCTCGGCCGCGAACTCTGTCTGTGGTACGTGCAGTCAGACTTTCAAACTCTGAGTTAATCTACCCAGTTAGTTGTTACTGACTGATCCTTTGCGGGTTATGCCTCTCATCGGGTGTACCTTCAGGTTACGTGGCGTCGATGCGTCTCGCTCGACGGCTGAGAAAGTGCTGAAATCTGGCAACAGCGTCCTCGTGTACCCAGGTGGCGTCCCCGAGATCTTCCTGACCGAGCCAGAATCGAAAGAGGTAACCCCAGATACTTGGGTCTCTCTATCCTGGTACGTTTACTCACTACGTGCGCGTGTTATCGTACTCCCAATCTAGACCAAGATCGTCCTCAAGAGCCGACTCGGGTTCGTGAAGATGGCGATCCGCCACGGCGCCGAGCTCGTCCCCGTGTTCGTCTTTGGCGAGAAGTGGCTCTACAAGTAAGTGTCAGTTTGCTTTTGTGTGAGGCCACTCGTGTGTGATCCATTCTCACCACTTTTGCCATCCCTGATATCCTACTCCACAGTGTCTGGACGCCTCCGAAGAGCATCGTCGCGCTCGTGAAGAAAACGCTCAAGATCCCGATCATCCTCTTCTGGGGACGCTTCCTCTGGCTCCCGAAGCAGCTGCCACAGGAGAAATCCTACGGCGTCGTGTACGGCAAACCGATCCCCACCACGCAGAACGCCGAGCCGAGCGACGAGGAGATCCGAGCGATCCACGCGCAGTACATGGCGGAGATCGAGCGGCTGTTTGAGCAGTACAAGCTGCGATTTGGATACGAGGCGGAGGAGAAGTTGGTGATCATGTAACAGGTCGAAATGATTGGAAGGCTCGGATAAAGAGAACTCATTCTCTTGTTATTGAATAGCAGCGCGTCCATGTTCTTAACCTTTACATACATGAAGCGCGTCCCTCATGCGTCATTCGGTAAGTGGACTGCCGCACTCCACTGTCCTCTCCTTTCTCATGGTGTCGTGAAGTTCCTGTAGCCCAGTGCTCGTGCCTCGAACACTGGAACAGTGGGGGCATCATTTCAGTGCATGCAATGGAACCAATCACCAGTTGTGATTCGCCCCACCTGGCCAGTGTTGCGCGATCCGAAACGACTGACTGGCTGTATGTGCCTCGAGGTCACAAGAACGAGTGCATCTTCCATGGCAGCAACCTGCACGGTGGCAACTCGCTCAAGGAGTACTTCAAGACCACCAGATTTACCCGGTTTGGCGGCAACGCAGAAACCTTTATCGTTCCAGGCAAGGCTCGAAACCATCAGCTACTTCGCTGGTATCATCCTTGATCTCGCTCTTGTCATGTATGACACTCAAGTGGAGGGATACAAAAAGAACATATCTACTGTGCAGATTTAATTAATAAAGAGAGCTCATTATACTCAGCTTATCTGCGTACGTAAATATTTTCTCGTATTTAACAGTCTGGAAATCAGTAATCATGATTAGTGCAACACTGCTTTGTTTGGCTCGCCAAAATGGCTCACGTCGCTCAATCGAGTGAGTGCATTGCACCAATGCCACTCGTGCGCCAATCGATCAGTCCGTCAGTCCGGCATCTCCCCTCAGAGGAAAGAGAGAACGAGAGAGATCGATGGCGCCGTCACCAATCAAGCAGCAGCCTCCACCAGCGGCTGATGGTGCTCCTGCCACTAATGCGTCTGGTGCCTCTGAGGTCTTCGAGTACACCCCGCCGCCGTACTTTGCCGCCTCGAGCCGCGTGCCCAAGTGGCTCCAGCCCTGGCTTGCCGATGCGTTCATCTTCGTCATGATCCACTACAACCTCTGGATGGGGCCGGTGCTCGCGTTCTTCTACTACCTCTACCAGGTGTGTGAGTAGCTACTTGATGGTATGCTCTTTGATTGCATGAGGTGGACGGATACGATTGAACTGAACTGGTCTGGCTGCTTGGTTTTGATACGAATGTAATAGATCGGCTATGGTCTCGTTGTGGTTGCGATAGTGGTTCTGTACATCCCCAGCTTCATCGACGGCGCCGAGTTCTCTGCGCACGGTCGCCCTTGGCCCTGGCTCTGGGGGACGCACCTCTGGCGGCTCTTCTCGCATTTCATGCGGTACGTATCTTGTTAGTTGAGCTGCAACGCTACTGACGACACCTACAGCATTAGTTGACCGCCTTGCAATCGAATGGATGTGGGTATTAACAGCGTCAAGGTCATCCGCGAGCAGGAGCTGGAGCCCGAGAAGCAGTACATCTTTGGGCTCCATCCGCACGGAATCATCGTCTTGTCCCGAGTCACGTACCTCGGTGGCTCGTGGGAGAAACTCTTCCCAAAGATCGCGGCGCGCCGTACGTATCCTACCAGCGTCAACGATACCTTGTGCCAATGATGCAAAACTTAATAAGCAGTCTGTTCTGTGTGCAATCTCTTCTGCAGTGCTCGGTGCGACGGCGGTGTTCAAGATCCCACTGGCGCGTGAACTTGGGTTATGGTAGGCGCAAAAACTTCGGGCCATGTCACTCACGATTTGGAGATGCTGGTTAGATCCTAACCAAAGCGCTGTGATACGAATTGTGCAGGCTGAATGGCGTCGACGCGTCCCGCTCAACGGTGGAGAAAGTGCTGAAATCTGGCAGCAGCATCCTCGTGTACCCAGGTGGCGTCCCCGAGATCTTCCTGACCGAGCCCGAATCGAAAGAGGTATACAATGCGTGCCAACTCGATGTCTGTAACACTTGGTTCGTACTCATGATTGTGTTCAATGTTACTGTACTTGTTGATGTCCCTGAAGACCAAGATCGTCCTCAAGAGCCGACTCGGGTTCGTGAAGATGGCGATCCGCCACGGCGCCGAGCTCGTCCCCGTGTTCGTCTTTGGCGAGAAGTGGCTCTACAAGTAAGTGTCAGTT